>NW_024121126.1:870083-1010083 GCF_016745375.1 Pimephales promelas
GGCGCGCGAGAACGCTGTGCTCAACCAACCAACCAAGCACTCCAGGCGGTGACAGCGACATCTAGCGTTAGACAGCACACACTGCAAGACGCAGCACGAGTGGTCGGACTCGGCGTTGGTTATTTTCAAATTGGTGCCCGTGACCACAAGAGGGAGCCACGGAGTCTATGAAAAACTTGTAAAAGAAAAAATTAATTTAAATTTTAAAATGTATTTTAGGGCTGATAAAGTTACATAACTCTAATAGTAAAGTACAATTTCTAAAGTAAATCTTAATGCAGACTAAACATTTTCCAGATAGACAGGCAAATACTTTGCTTTGAATTGACATCCAGGCTACTGTAAAAAAAAAGGATCAGCAATGTGTTCATCCCCTCCCTTTAAGAAAACACCATATTCCCTTTCCAAGCTTTCATTTTAGCCATATAGCTTGCAGGCCTCTCATTCATATTTTATAAAAGGCTGAGCTTTGTATCAGTTACACACATATAATGCACCAACACTTGTGTTATTTAACACTTACGCAGCCAATAATGGATACGACTGTGCGGTAATGTAATGTGTTCAGAATCAGATATGGAGAACAGACTAGGCTATATGAAGCACTATAGGGCATATACATCACTTTGAGAGACGAGGGACAACAGAATCTCAGGGTCTTATAACAATAGCTGCTAATTTAGTGACCAGCGCAGGGCAAAACAAAACTATGCACTTATGTGACCTGAAATAACTCATACAGTTGAATAATATGCTATAATTTCTTTATATTTAGAATTTTGCAAAAGTTGAGAGATTATTTGAAGTTAGTTTCACATTAAGCAAAATTCAACAAACATTTAGGCTACTTGCACAATATTTGAGTTTTGACCATTTTTATTAAAAATTGTCATGGATTTGGATTATTTTAATTGATCAATTGATGATATCCAAAGATAAACTAAAACACTGATCAAAGATATCTGTCACTTTATTGTCAAGGCTATTACATTTTCTTTCTAAAGCGTGAAGTAATGTTGTAACGTCCTATAAGGTTTAAAAAAAGGATGACATAGTCAAGAAGACTAATAATATTCACGTTAATCAGATATTGTTTGTGTCTGAAATCCCCCTATACCCTCATAATATCAATATCAAATTTATTTCTAGAACATAGTTCAATATATATAATGTCCACAATAGTTTTTAGACACCCAAAATGGCTGTTCCATCAAATAGTGCCCTATAGTCTCTATGAAAAGTTTTTTGGCTTTAGTATATGAATATGTTAGCCTTGCTGTTATCTATAAGCTAGTGTGCTCCAAACAATGACAAAATTTGCATTAGCAGACTACAATCAAATTGTAGCTAATGTATTGTATTGTGGTTAAAAAAAAAAAAAAACGACTGATGGTTTCTGACGTCAACCCGATTGTTTTATTTCCAACCAAAATCCAACATCTGTCCGACGTTGGATGTTGACGTCAATCTGACATTGTCGTGAAAATGTATTCAAATGAAGTTAAAAAAGTTTCCAGAAAAAAATAATACAAGTATAAGTAAAGTAATCAAAAATTGTAAGTACAATATTTAAATGTACTTTGTTACTCTCCTGGTCATAATGTTGGTTTCAAATGTGGAAGAAAGGGGTGTGGTCCCAAAAGTGTGTGTGAAACCTCATACACGGGAACACTGTGTCATTTTTCACAGTCTTGTGGTAAATTCTTTCAAGCTTGCAGTAATACCCTGAATGGGAAATTTAGAGGAAATGGTGAGGTGGTGGCTGAAACCTTCTTTTCCCCTTCTGTTAAAATGTTCTCTCATACAGATGTAAAACCAGAAGATGATTGATGCTTTCATGAAAACACAATAGTAACACTCCCTCTGTTTGGGAACATCACACAATTTTAATCATTGGAACCAAAAAAAAAAAAAAAAAAAAAAGAGCACTCAGTGATTTTGATTTCTTATCTTTCTAATTCTGTAATTTTGCAAAATAGCTCTGTATTTCTCTTCACTGATTCTTGAAACATGGAATAAACACGTCCCACAACTTTACCTGCCATTACTGTTTAAAATAACAGCATTTCCAATCTGAAAATAATCAGAGAATGTCCTTAATATTTTTTTAATTTAATTTATTTTGTATTTTTTACATGTCCAGTCCAATATATATAGATTAAAATATGCACAGAACGGTTGCGTATGCAACCCACCGTTCCCTGAAGGATGGAACGAAGGACGTATAGTCAACATTGACTGAATGGGGATCACGCCAGGGAGCCAATCATCTTTGAGTACTATTGAATGAGGCAATGGGAATTGGCGTGCGTGATGACATCACACACTCAGTCCCCGCGGTGCGGGTATAAATACGGAAGTGGATGCACGCACTATAGCGCGATAGTGGCAAGGGGACCATTCAACCAGGACGTAGTCAACGTTGACTGAATGGGGATAACCATAACCTCCTAGACCAAAGCCTCTAGATCCCCTTTCAATTTAAGGTGGGGAAGGGGTGGGGCTTAGGGAAGTTACTGTTGTTCCTATAGAACCACAGAGAAAGTGTTCCCTGTACATGGAAAGAAAAAGGCACTGGAAGCCACATGCCGAAGGGAGGTATAGTGGAAAATACACATATGGACTGGGAGGAAGACGGGGCAGTACAACATATGGAATGACAGTGACGGCAGAGCAGGCTCTGCCAAGGGAAGACAGGGGCTCACCGCAGGGAGCCATACCGTGGAAGAATACACATTTGGGATTGCCATAGGGATCACAGCACATTGACCCAGCCTAACACAGTTTCCACCAGTGCATACGAATGATAGGCCTGGTTTCGGACGTTCCGCCACGTCCGTTGGCGAAGGGTATGGACGAACTGGACAGGGTTCGGCTAAAAAGGCCAACTCAATTGGAGCAAGAATTGGAGCACGTATCCAGTCCATTGGAGGAGAATGGCACAGCAAGCCGACACAACGAACCGGACTTATGGTGAAACTGACTTCATGTGAAGGGAGCTCACGAGAATCAGCGGTTCGACACATAGGCTAGTTTTCTAGCCAACATGATGGGTGTCATCCTGCTCCCAACTCTACTTAACATCTGTTAGCGAGGCACTCTGTGTCAACGCCTAGGAGGGAGCAATACCCTCACTTAGGAGGAGCTCACCACCCAGGTGGGCATGTGCACCTTGGGAAAACTTTCTCACCAAGATTGAGGCAACCACCATAGTGGGCATACTTGGAAACAGTGGTCTCTGCTTGTTAACTCTGCTTAGAAACAGCCTTCCTTCTGCTGGTTTCAGTTACAGAAAGAGCCGGTCTGAGATCCAGGCTTTGCATTCTGTGCACGTAAAACCGCAATGGAGCGGGCGGACAGAGAAAAGCCTTGCCGGTTCATCACCTGGTCCCTCTTAGGGAGAGGTAGGAACCTTGGGCACATATCCAGGCCGGGGTCTCACCATGTGAGAGTAGCCGGCCTGAATTCCAGGCACAACTCGTTGACTGACAGCGAGCAAGTCTCTACTCTCCAGTAGAGACCATGCGAGCAGGAGAACTGTTTCAACACAGAATTTTAACTCACTGCCTGCAGTGGCTCAGGGGCGGTCTCTGCAGTGCAGTAGCACCATAGATAGGCCCAAGAGGATAAAGAGGGGCACAGGAATTTCCCTGGCTCCCTCAGGAACCTGGAGATCAGGACGTGCTTTCCATTCTTCTGCATGTCATGTTTGTATCATATTGAGGGTGAAGGAACAGTAGGGTTGGGTACCGAAACGCGGTGCCAATAGGGAACTGGTTCTGACATAAACGTTAGTAACCCTTCTTCCCAGTCTTCCTCCCAATGTGCATTTTCCACATGATACCTCCCTTCGGAGGATGTGGCTTCCACAGTGCCTTTTTCTTTCCATGTACAGGGAACGCTTTCTGGTTCTGTAGGAACAACAGTAACTTCCCTAAGCCCTATAAGAAGATGCATCTCACAGGTGTCGCTCATTACCACTCATACCACCGGCATCGCGCCGCTCTCACGCCCACTCGGCCTCGTCCTGACAATTTAATAAGTTTTGCTCTTTATGGATGGTTTGACTCTTTGATGTTTCTGAGAGTTTTATTACTTCAAATCCTTTTTTGAGTGTCTGAAATTGAATTGAATTGAATTTTTATAAAATAAGGAAAGAAAAAGCTCACTGAACTGAATATTAAACTTGACTTTTCCCCTCTTTTTTAGATTTTAGATATTATTAATAGGCTATTAGGATATTATAATTATAATTTGAAACAGCCTACTGTATTAATGATTTGCAGTTCCTAAAAAAATAACATATTTTGCAAATTGCTCTAAAAAAACAAGGTCTAATTTATTTGTTTGACATTTTTTTCTTATAAGAAACGCCCTTATATGGTATTTCAGAATAAAGACCTGGAAGTTCAATAGAATGTAATTATAGAATGTAATGTAATTAATGTAATTAAAAAAAAAACTCAGACACTGCTTCCACCAATGGTATCAATAGGAATGTTAAAAAATACCTTCTAAACTGTTTAATAAGTAATACAATGGTCAAATATACAAAATTATAATCACCATTTTTTAGTTGTTTGATACTAATTCTTAAAAAAGACCTATTAATTATAAAATATGTTCCATGTGGTTTCATACACTCTAAAGAATGCTAAAAAAAAATGGGTTTGGTTGTTTCAACCCATGTTTGGATCAAATATAGAAAACCAAACCGGGTTTAAAAATTTGATTATACAATAATAAAGAAATGTTTAACCAATGGTTGGTTTCATCATCATTTGACCCAAACATGGGTTCAAACAACCCAACATTTTTTAGAGTGAACGTATATCACAATGGCAGACACATTTGGATCTAATAAAAGGATTTATAAAATATTCACAAAATATGTACAGTATACAAATGAACAAATGCAAATATATAAAGAGAATTGTGTAACTGAGCTCAGAGAATGGCTTGCAGCTAGACAGACCATATAAAATCTAATTAAATTTGTTTTGTTTGAGCTATCTGGAAGAACTGATTCTGATCTGAACACCGAAGGAGGAACATTACCTGAACTGTTTGCTTAAGATCTAAAATAACTTCCTGTTAAGATGGTAGACACATTCTGCCCACATACATATGCAGAACTGTTTGTGTAATAAAAACATGAACAGTTCCTTATGCACTGTCATGTGCCTTTTTTTATTTATTTATGACATTAACATTATTTCATTTCTAAATACAGCATAAATCAATTGTTAAAAAACATGTTATGTGGAAATTTCAGTGATTAACCCTCACAGCTCATAATCACATGGTCTGTTTTTACTATAATCGCTATTACAGAACAGGATACAAATGCATTATACGCCCTATATCAGAAACATTCCTCCCATAGCAAGAGTCAGTATTTCAGCACACAATTTGCACTATTAATCTTTAACTATAAGTGAGGTGTGTCTTCTCCCACATTCATGAGTGATAATCGTAAACAGAGTCTCAAAACAAGCAAACATCACAATTAAAATAAGCATGCTGGGTCTCGATTATGTGAAAGCGTAATATTCACGGATTTATAAAACGAAAGGGTTAAACTAACTGATTCATAATAAGATTAACTGGTTCCGGAAACTGTTCCTTATTGACCCATGCACGGATCCTTTTATGTTTATTACTCTCTTTATGATTAATAAATAACTTATCAACAAGAGATTGGGGCGTGGATTTTGTCTCCTGCAGGAGAGGTCCTGCACTGGATATATTTAGAGGACAAAATACCCTCAAGTCATACTTTTCTAGGTTGAATTTGTTGGTTTACTTTTACTATAGTTTACTTTGTTTTATACTGAAGTCTTTTTCCATTCCAGAGACATGTCATGACACAGTAAGTAACTCATGATTAAAAGAAGATAGTTATAAAAGTAAAATGTATTTTTTTTATCTTATAAGTTATATAAGATGACAACTTAATAAGTTGTGCTCTTTATAGATGGTTTGACTCTTTAACGTTTCTTAAACAGTTTTATTACTGTAAATCCTTTTTTGAATTTTTTTTGACACTGTAGAAATGACTATTTTTTCTCTCTTTCTTATCATGCATGCAGATATACAGATATCATGCAAACCTTTAAGAAATGCCTACCTGTGAGTATTTACATATGGATTTTGGGCTTCTCTCTCATGTGTACAGGTACGATATTTCACATTATCAAAAATCGTCCTTGCATTATGTAAATATTTTTTTCTCCTCTATCCTTGGAAAAATGGTCTTTTGTAAAGTTTTTATATTGCTAAAGAGGATATCATTTGTTGATTATGAATGTACTTAGGATATAGTTTACTCAAGCTCTTATCAGAATTTATAACTGAAAATCGATACTTAATCTGTATCTTTTAGGCACGAGCCTATGGGGGAACAAGATGGGCTTTAAAACCGGATCCTGTGTTTGGCAGCTGAATAATAAAGTTATCATCCCACCTTTAGAGGAACTGACTGTTTGTGTCAGCCTCATGAAAAAGATTATTACTTCTGAATGGACTGCTTTTGACTACAAAGGTCCAGGGCAACAGCACGTGGAGCTTGGCCTGGCTGGAGATGGGGGAAATTTAAAAGCTTACCTCTTTGGGAAAGAATGGATAGTTGCATATGACCTTCCAAAAGACAAGTGGCACACAGTTTGTCTGACATGGTCGAGTCACACTAGGCTTTTCCAAATGATCGTTAATAAAGCCATATTCGAAATTCATTTGAATGAAACGTCACCCAGGTTCCTTGCCGCAAATGGTACCCTGACATTGGGGGTGTCTCACAATTTTGTTGGAGGTGCTATTGATTTTGAGACCGGGAAAAACTTCCTTGGAGATATGTCCTTGTTCCGAATGTGGGGAGTGCAGTTGAGTCCACTGCAGCTGGATGCATCCAAATGTGTAGATGGGAACATTATGACTTGGAGAACGCAGGACTGGGATTATCTGAAGTGCCCACCAGTACAGGATGACAGCTTGAAATGTGGTGAGAAACTGCTGGAAAAACTTGTTATATGATGTTTTGAGGTATTGAAATTGGACTCTAATGAACTGTATTTTTAAAACATTTCAGAATCGTCAAAATATAAAATTCAAATGAACACAACTATTACGCAAAACACCAATGATGGCAACACTGAGAAAAAAATCCAGGAGATAGTTCTACACTGGGTAAGATTATATTTGCATATATAAAATGTTATAATATAATAATTCACATTTTCACTTGCATTATACTGAATTTATTTACACACACATATTATGTGTAAATATTTTTAAGAACATAAAATTATTTATACTAAACTGATAAGCTGAAAGAATTTCACACACATTTGAGGAACAGACCCAGACATCTCTTTAAGGTATCTTTAGTGTCCCAAGTTATTGTAACTGAGACGTTAACTGTCTACCACCTGTAAAACTGTCGGTGTATTAAGAACTATTTGTTTATGGTCCATTGAAAAAGCATGAAAAACATTGTTAAACCCTTTCCACTAAAGATCTGTAAAATTTATTTGGATGGAAGGGTATAGTTTTAATACATATATATATATAGCCTATATTTAATTCTGTCATTAAAGTAATCCATGTGACACCAACACAAGGTCGTTCTTTGTGCAAAGAAACACATAATTTACCAGTTTATTTACAAAATATTAATCTCCAATGTGTGTACTTGAGGTTAAACCTTTACTTTAATGATATCTTATATTTCTGCCACGAACACAAAGGGGGATTCAGTAGCGAGTGTGAAAAAATAATTTATTTTGAAGAGCAACAAGAGGGTAAGAGTCAGGTGAAGCATGTGCAGATGATGTTGCTATATTGGTAGCACAGGGCAACAGTGTCCTCCAAGATGACCCCAGCTGACAAACAATCCACAGAGACAGGAACAGAAAAATCCAAAGGAGACGCAGTGACCAGGGAGACTAGAACAACACAGCAGGGTAACACCACTGTCTATGGGTAACACCAAACGATCTGACAACATAAAGATGGATAGCACATGCATTAAATAACAGGGCTATGAGCCTCGTTGGGCTGGGCTGATGAACACTCGTAATGAGTGGCATTGATTAGCTCATCAGCAACATAGCAATCAACAGACACGGCAGGCACACACTGAGAGAATGAGTCAGAAAAATCCATGAATCGTGACAATTTCACTTAATTTTCCATGTATTTCTTGCTGTGTTTATATTAAGATGTTAGTATTTTTATTATTATTTCAGCTCAAGCATGTTTTCCCAGTGCATATATCAGTGCAGTCTGTGTTCCTGTCAAACTTAAGGTAATTGTTTCATTTTTTTAACAAAGTAATTCAGAGGTTTTCAACCCTGCTCCTGTGGCCTGTTGCATAAAACTGGTCAGAGTTTCAGTATTGCTTTAAATCTGACAAAATTACACAAACCCAACCAGGTTTAGATCAGTTTCAGTGGCTATAAACCGTGTCACTGTTTGATCATGAGAATAGGCTTGTTTTAGCCTTGCCTCGCCTTAAAGGAGTAGTTCACTTTAAAAAAACTTTTGCTGATAATTTACTCACCCCCATGTCATCCAAGATGTCCATGTCTTTCTTTCTTCAGTTGAAAAGAAATTAAGGTTTTTGATTAAAATATTCCAGGATTTTTCTCCATATAACACTAACCAAACGGTTCAAGGTCCAAAAGATGGTTTCAGTGCAAACTGCAAACTGTTCAAAGGGCTTTAAACAATTCTAGACGATGAATAAGGGTCTTATCAAGCGAAACGATTGCTCATTTAAAAACAAAGTTTAAGTTTTATTAAGCTATAAATATATACTGTATATACATATACATGCCTATAGATAAATACAGTATTCCACAGCTGATTGGTCCAGTTTTGGTTTGGGACCTCATCTAGAATAAAACCTGCTCCAGAACAGGTAAGGTGAGTATAAAACCCACTAAAAAAAATCCACCTTCTTGATCCCCAAAACTCAACTCAGTTTGCTCAAACTAAACGCGAACTTACCTGAACCTCGAACCAAAACTATAGCTTTGTACAACAGGCCAGGCCTCTAGAGACCCACACTGCCCTGCAAAGTTTATATCCAACTTGCTTCAGCTTGTGATTTTCCAGAGAACAGCTTGATTAGCTGGTTCAGATGTGTTTGTTTAGGGTTGCAGCTAAACTCTAGGAGAGGGGTTGAAGACCTAAGTAACTAACTAACTAACTAACTAACTAACTAACTAACTAACTAACTAACTAACTAACCAACTAAGCAATAAAATAAAACGTGTTCTACTTGCATTTGTTTGTTAAAGTAAGCATATGACATTAGCGTGTCCATGTAATTTTTATTTCAAGTGGCAAATTTTTTATTTCAAGTGCAGTTAAATAATATATATATATTTATTTAACTCCAAAGTTACATCGACTTTATGTCTAAGAAAGGTGCTATATTTTTCCTTATCTGTGCTCCAATTTAACAGTCAAACAGGAGCTGGTTTTATTGGACAAAAGAAGGGGGGCATTCAGGTACAATGTTTTTATTACTGACATATATAATTTATATCTTAATGTTATAACATTGTATTTTGCTCAAATGTGTTATAAATTTTACATTACATTATGCTTTTTTCCAGGGTAGTGGAAAGCCACAAATCAAGACACAATGGTAAAAAAAATCTTCATATACCTTCAATAGCTTAATACATTTGTATCACAGAAATGCAATAAAATAGGAAGTTTATGCTTTGTGTACGAGTCAAATCATCTCGACTCTATTGTGGTCTTAGGTTTGATTGTGTGGTGTTTGTGAGAGTGATACCTGGAGCTGATGTGAGTGAAACAGTGTCTAAGATACAGACGTTGTTAATAACCACCTATAACTTCAGCAAAAACGTCTCCCTGAAAACAAATCCAAATTCTATAAACATCCTCTCAGTAGGTATGTGTGATGGGAGGTTATGAATCAAATTCAGTCGATAAAAACTTAGTCGATAAAAAATTCTATATATATCAATAATTTATCATTTAAGTATTAAATGTAATTGAACTGTTAAAAATGTTTTGCAGTATACGTTGTTCTATGTAATCATTGAATTGATTCACTAATGTTTCACCAGATTTTGGAGACATTTTTTATAGAGTCTATCTCAACCTAACAATGAGTGGCAATATCACAAATCCTAAACACACTATACAGAAATGGGTAAGTAAATATATAAACTTTATAAAAAGTATTTTTAGAGTACACTTTTGTATTTGATGTACTTCTCTTCAGCTTCAGGAAACACTGGGAAAATGCAAAATGGACGTTTTGAATCTTGTGCTAAAAGGGGCACCCAAGTAAGTGTCCCAACACTAAACACATGGAACACTCAAATGCAGATTAAATAGATGCTGTATCATTAATCAAATCAAATCTTTGTCAGGTACATCACTACTTTTCAGGTTCAGACATCGGCACCTGTGAATGTCACGGCGACAGAGAGGCTGATTTTTGAACTCTTAACAAAAGGATACACCAGTGCTACCATCAATATCAGTGTCCCAACTGGAGAAGTCAAAGTCAATCCTATAGGTCTGATTTAGGCCTTTTACTGGTGACCAAGCATAAAATGAAGGAGACAAATGTTGAATATTACAAGAAAAAAAAATACAAATCACTGTTGTAAATGTCTAATAGAGTTAAAATAACTCCTGTTTCTCAGTTTAAGCTGTTTATTGTTACAGATCCCGGTTTCTGTCCAGAAGAGAAAGTGGATACGGTGTATGGTATGTACATATGGCCTAGCATGCCTGCTCAAAGCCAATATGACATGGGGTGTGAGCGAGGGACTGAAAGTGCTACAAGATTTTGGTAAGTACTGCACATTGTGCAGCAAACAATACAGGTTAATTTAGCTTTTTTTTTCTTGTCTTAATATATCGGCATCATTCATTTACACTTTTGATGTATTAAAAAAAATTGATCTCCTGTTTGTTTTAATGGAATTTAAAACAAAACAAAGAACATGCAAATCTCCATTGTATACTTTAAAGTGAAATGCTTTGTTTCTATAGAAACAGTTCAATAGCCCTAGAAAAACATTTAGATAACTCCAATTTGCCATGTGTTTATATTTGCGTCATTCAGCACACAACCTATACACACACACAATCCTGTGCAGCTTTACTGATTATATATCTTATCTTTTTCTTGTGGAAACAATATCCTTTAATTGAATAATTAACTTCACTCCTGACAATGCAAATATTAACTCTTAAACTGACCAGGATAGCAATAACTCCATTCACTTGAAACAGTCTCTGACTTCTGTTTATAAGAGTACAAGAAAAAAAGCTCAACTCAATCATTTCAGGTCTAAAACTGTTCATTATATTTCCCTCAGTTGCATGGTACAGTCTGGAGAATACATTTTTAAACAGCTGAATGAGAATAACATCTCTTCCCATTTTATTCAGTAAATTAAACGGGACAACTGACAGAGCGGTTTGGGATCCCCCAGACATGAGCAAGTGTTTAAGGACGGTAGATTTTGATGATCTGGAAAATATCACAGTTACAGTTGGTAAGTTATCAATATGGGTTTTTAATTGGGTTTTATTTGTTAGAGAAGACAAAAGCACACTTAAATCGACCACTTTAATGGCATCTGTCCCCAGACAACTCAGCAGACATTGTGAACATGATTGAGGATCTGTTAAGTGAACAAAGCGGTCTGAATGATGCTCAGATGGACATTGTGCTTGAAAAGCTGTTTAAGGTCACTGAGGTTGGAATCTTGACCACAGACCTGTCCAGCAGCATTACTGACATTGTTTCAGAGATCTGTTATATCACAAATAATCCCACCCAAGTCACTAATAAGTAAGTATTCAAGCAGACATTTTGTATTATGCACTGTAAAAAATGCCTGTGAAATCTACAGTTATTTACTGTAGATGTCACAGTAACAATACTGTAAAAGATTTTTACAGTAGAATATTGTAAAGTTTACAGTAAGACCTTAAAAATCACAGTAGTTCAAGCATTACAGTGGAAATCACAGTAGTCAAAGCATTACTGTAAAAAATCACAATACAGCCACTAAAGTACTGTAAATAGTAAAGTAAACTACTGTAATTTTCCTTTTTTTATCATATCTTTCTTTGTAACCCTTGTGTTGTAACTTGTACTCTGATGCACCTGCTGCATGAGCTTTCTATATATATATATATATATATACTATATATAAAGAATTTAAATATCTTTTGTTTGTTTGTATTTGTGACTGTAAATGGGTGTTAACAGGGCATAAACATATTTAATCCTTATCTTAAACTTCTCCAAAGTCTCCCCTAACAATATAGGCTTCATAAATGCATAATTTTTTGAGATATCATATCATCCTCTGATTTGAAATGAAGCATGACCATTGGTTATAAGTTGCAATAGTATTCACACTTTTCTATAAATATTAACATATACATTTAATAAATATATTCTTAATGTTGGTTGTTTTTATCTTTTAGCTTAACGTTATATACTTCAATATTAATAACATTTGATTAATCATGAGTTTTGAATTTGAGCCAAAACTCTCAAGCTTTCTAAGTATGTTTTGATTAATGTATCTATTCAGAATGAAGAAACCTTTTTATTATGTGTAGGTTATGTCATTACTTTCCAAAATTGGGGCTGCCTGGTTAACTTATAAATAGGTAACATGGGATTTTTATTTTACAAAAATCAGTGTTTTTATATGTATATATATATATTCGAAAGCAGGAGAGATAAATGTGCAAGTTTCCAGAGCTGTTTCTGAGCTGCAAGGCGAAATCAAAACGCCGTCAGAGTGGGCGGGGTTTAGGCAGTCAAAGCTAGAGTCTGTTAGAAAAAAGCGCGAAAGAAGCATTTGAATTTCTGTTTCGTCGTCAGTGACAGAAAAGCTAAGTTAATAGTCGAATTTACGTTTTCGTAACAGCCTTTAACGTTAAGCTCCGTTAATAAGTCTAGTATTTTTCAAATGTGCGTTTCTTTATACACGGCTTTGTCTTGTGGTTGTAACGTTATTTATTTTGTTTTCGTCTTTGTGTTGATATCTTTCACTTTTTGCCTGAGAGGAATTCAGCGAAAACGTTTCCGTGAGAGCGCCGACGGAGACGTTTTTACAGCCTTTAAACGTTATTAGTATTAGTTAGCCAACAGTTTACCTAGTTATCGGTAGCTAGCTAGCCAGGAGAATATTTTTCCCCCACCCGTTGCCTCAGCCGGAGTTTCCATCTTGGGATCGCGGATCCTTCACCAACTGCTAATGGGGATTCGCGACTTCCAGAAAATCAGTAAGTTAAGTAACGTTAACTTTACGTACCATTTTACACCCCCCAACATAATGCAGGTTGACAAGCCTCCAATTGTTCAAGTAAATACAGGTTTGTTTGTGTCAGGTTTATGTTATTGGTGGTTGAGCATTTTTTCTTTAGACCTCACCTCACAACAATAACGTTAAGTTATAACATGGTGCTAACGTCTATCTCAATTATTGGTTAAATGCTGGGTAACTTAACAGTTAAAGTCACTGTTGTCCACTGTGTGAACAATATTTTAATTAAGAGAAAATTGATGTAACTTAGAGTGGTAATTGATTAAGTTATTGTGGTAAGTTACTTAGTTTTTTTATGAGTAAACATGCACAAACCTAAAGAGAAAAAAAGGCTCATTGCTTTCTTATCAACAATTTTTATAAAGCTTTTTCTATCCTAGTTAGTTACCTTCTTTCGAGTGACTCTTTATCTTTGCTGGCATAGGAGACTAACGGTACCACTCCCTCAGATGTAGAAGAGGCCCAGCTGTCTCCTCCCTATCACTCCAAGGATTATCATGCTTGGTAAGTTTCACATTCACTGTTAACAAATCCTTAATGTATTAACTTTATGCACAAGCAAAGCAACGTTTCTGGAAAACACTAGTGAATGCAGAGTTTGTGTCGTGCCATTCTCTGCACTAGTCAGCAGTCACTTCAAAAACTTAAGTTATGTGGAGTAAGTTACTCTCTTATTTTTAGTAGCCACCTATAATGTCGTGATTACTATTTCAGATTGCTTGCTATGCCTGTGTCACTCATTGTTTTTCTATCACCAAACCAGTAACTGCTATTTAAAATCCTTAAAATTCACCTCAAAATTAAAGTTTCCGAATAATTTACAAGATATCCATGTCTTTCTTTCCTTCCTCAATGAAAGAGAAATTACATTTTTGTAGGAAAACATTTCTAGATTTTTCTTTGAATAATGGGCTCCAGTAGTCCAACAATTGTAGATAAAAAGTATATAAATTATAATTTTTTTTTCAGAAAATGACTGATCATTTCGCTAGATAAGACCCTAATCCTCAGCTGGGAACCTGTATAGTGCGTTGAAGTACTTCAAAGACCTTTGAAACTGCATTCATTTGGACTTTAAAACGTTGTTTACAATTGAAGCCCATTATCCAAAGAAAAATCAAGAAATGTTTTCCTCAAACTTAATTTCTCTTCCACTGAGGAAAGAAAGACATGGATATCTTGGATGGCATTAGGGTGAGTAAATTATTAGGAGATTTTCATTTTGAGGTGAACTAATCAATCCTTTAATCCACTGCTTCAAAGACATGTATGCTCCCTGCCCTGTTTTTACAATAATTTATGTGGAAAAAATCTTTTATTGAATGTATCGCTATGAAATATAATTTTTGTGATGACTCTTGTCTTTACTAAGGAGAGACTGCAAAAAAATGGATGCTGTCGATCAAGGGGAGGGTCGTAACCCCACCTGGTGCTCACATGGTGGACTTCACCACTGCCTTGGCCGCTCTCTTCGCCTGTTAGTATTAGGTGGAAGCCAGCACAACACTGGAGTTTGATCAGAGGTATTTTTATATTAAATAATTTGATTGCAATGTAAAAGCACATTGACAATTGAAAAGCTGTTCAAAATCATCTTCTCCCTTTAAAATGTTATGTAATAGGTAGGGCCCTATGAAATCCATTTTATTTTTTCCCAAATTCCGTTTTATTTTTTCCCAAATTTCGTTTTTTCCGTTTTAATTTTAGGGAATTAGGTTTTTTTTTACCCTTGACTGTTATTTTAGTTGTAAAAAATAGTATGCTTTTAAAGTTAATGATAAAAATCTATTAAAAAAATAAAAATAAATTAGGAATGACCTTAAATTTATTGAGGTAATACAGACAATTACTCAGTAGCCTTTTCAGGACAAATACTGCATGATGCAACATAACACTGCACTCTTCAAGTAACAACAAAATATGGTTATGAGCTTTAAACTGTCCAGTAATATAAATTATATTTGTTTATAAGTTTAAATAAAGTCACACTCTGTTTCTCATGGAGTTCGCTTCGCCTTTGTCCAGTCCGGCGCCTCAGACAGACGTGGTGTGCACGTCGTGTGTGTGTGTGTGTGTGTGTGTGTGTGTGTGTGAGAGAGACGCGTGAGTGAGAGAGAGACGGAGGGAGAGCGG
Organism: Pimephales promelas; assembly: GCF_016745375.1. Next base: position 885,566 of record NW_024121126.1, read on the forward strand.
GGAAATACAACTGAATGAATACGCTGCGTGTTTTAAATAGTGTTAAAAACCGAAACGCAGTATGTGGCGGCGAATTAAGTGTGGGAAACACTGCATAAGTCACGTGCGAACTGCTCGGCACTGACGGCTTATACCGTTGAGTTTCTTAACTTTTAGTCGACGAAAGGAGAGCCGCTTCGCCATGCTTTCATTGTTTTGATTTCGTCATTGGAGCTGAAATGATGGGTTGGGGGGTTGAGTCGCCCAGATTTGCTTCCCCCGGTCTGCATTTTCAACAGACATACGTTCTTCTCCCACACAAAAACAGAATTTCAAACCAAATATGTAAAAATCCACGAAATTCCGCGTTAACACTAGATTCCGCGTTAATTGGCCAATTCCGCGATTCCGTCCGCGATTTCGTTATCGCGTAAATCATAGGGCTCTAAATAGGGCTGGGCGATATGTCTGAAAACTGTATCACGATATAAGTGTTTCATATTGGTTGATATCGACAATTATTGATATTTTTATGACCTATTTAAAATAAGGACCATGAGAAAAATATATTACATTTAAACATTTTTATTTTAAACCTAAAGGATTAGTTCACCTCAAAATGTAAATTTCCTTATAATTAACTCACCCCAATGGCATCCAAGATATCCATCTCTTTCTTTCTTCAGTGGAAAAGAATTTAAAGGAGAACTCCAGCGTAAAATGAACCGTTGGTCTAATAACACATTTTTACCTAGTCAGCCGTTCTCTGATATTTGTTTTCATGATAATCGAATGTAAAGAGTTTTATCTCTAAAAACTGTTTAGATTATAACGCTAGTATATGGGGACATATAATAAGTAAGATCTATCGCTAGTTAATACCACTAACAAGGCTCAAAATAGCCCCACACTAACACCAAACGGCATTCGTGGTTCGACTTGTCGAGACTGTTTTCCCAAGATGGCTCCTGCCTGTATACGCGAAGTGGACTGTCTTGATAAAATATCTTCTTATTATACTGTCTGTACACTTACAAAGTTCTCAATGCTTCGTTTTGGATGTAGGGACCCTCATTATGTTACTATGTTAGTGTGGGGCTATTTTGAGCCTTGTTAGTGGTATTAACTAGCGATTTCTTTTTACTTAGTCAATGCCCCCATTACTAGCGTTATACACTAAACAGTTTTTAGAGATAAAACTCTTTACATTCGATTATCATAAAAACAAATCTCAGAGAATGGTCGACTAGGTACCAATATGTTATTAGACCAAAGGTTAATTTTGCACTGGAGTTCTCCTTTAAGAACTAATCCTTTAAAGGGAAAATTAAGCAGTCAATCAAGTTTACAAGATTTACTAGATGGATTTCCACTATAATCAACAATTATATAAGACACATGACAAATGTAAACATATAAAAGAAAAAAAGTAAAAACTTAATATCTTTCGCCGCCAGGGTGGCGCCATTGCGCAGTATTCTAACATGTGACGTAACGGGGTTGGTTGGCTTTAGTTAATAGGCTTTGGGCAGTGAATATCCCAACATCAAACTGTTTACACCACAGTGTTTTGACCGCGGACGACTAATGTTAGGTACAGTTATTAGACAAAAAGACAATGTCTAATGTTATGTTGACAATCTGCACTGTGTTCATGTGTTCAAACATTGTTCACGATGTCTGCCATCATATTCCCGTCTCATCAACACCATGTAAGTTACGTTGCTATGTAGAGCAACACCATGTAAGTTACGTTGCTATGTAACCACCACCGGTGGTGGTTTGGGGCGAAGAGCGGGTTTGAAATGCTAACAGGTGTCAGTATGGCTGTTGAATTGCGATGCCCACTGTGTCAGAGTCCATCTGCTTTCAAGAGGTTGATCTTGACCATGCGTGGTCAATTCTGCATCACTGGCACGCACGTTTACCATGCTATACCATCTATACTAGTTAAAACTCATAAATAACTACAAATAACTAATGTTAGGGTAATCTGTTATGTTTTGTTGCGTGTTTCTTAAAAAAAAAAATATATATATATATATATATATATATATATATCGGCCGATATATAGGAATATCGGATTTTAAAACCAACAAATATTTGTATCGGTATCGGCCTTCAAAATCCTTTATCAGTCGGGCTCTAGTTAAAATAACTGATCTGTCACGAGACGTCTGAATCGGTGTATAACAAATTGGTAACACTTTACAATATGGTTACATTTATTAAACTCTAGTTAACTACATTAGTTAACATTAACTATTAATAAACTGCACTTCTACAGCATTTATTAAACTTTCTAAATGTTAATTTCACCATTTACTAGTAGCCTAAATTATTTAAATAAGTTGTATTTGTTAAAGGAACACTCCACTTTTGTTTTTTATTGGCTCTACAACTCTCCCAGAGTTAAACAGTTGAGTTTTACCGTTTTCGAAACCATTCAGTCGATTTAATGTGTTTTCTTCTTTAATTTCAGGGCTCCAAATAGGATTCTCTGTCTCCAAGGTCAAGGCATGCAAGAGGCCATAGACCTTTGCCAAGTGGCAGGGGAAGTTTATTTTCCTTTCTGTTTTAAATGTTCATGCAAATGTTAAATATATATTTTTTTAATGTTCAATGTTTTATTTTATTTCAATATTGCCATAATGTTATTTATTGCTCTTTAGAATGGGGTAATCAGTTATTTGCACAACTTCAAAGTAGTTAAATTTTTTGACTGTATTGTATCAATTTGCATTATTGTTCCATTATAGCAACTAGTCATACGGAACTAGTGAATGAACTAGTAACAGTTTGCTCTGTAACTTTTGTAATGAAATAGGCTCGTTGTATCAATTTGTATTAGCCTATTGTTCCGTCATAGCAACCTGTCATACAGAACTATTGAATGAACTAATAACAATTTGCTCTGTAACTTTAAAAAAACGTTTTGTAAAATTTTCTTCAGTCGTAAATTAAAGGAACACGACAACTTGTTGGGACTTTAGCATATTCACTGTATCCCCCAGAGTTAGATATATCTCGTGCATGCTGTAACTCTGTCTGACACACCCACCGCTAGCCTAGCTTAGCACAAAGACTGGGTCTAAATGGCTCCAACTAGCATACTAATCCCAATAAGTGACAAAATAACGCAAACATTTTCCTATTTACATGTTGTGATTTGTATAGTCACAGAGTGTACAAAAAACAAGGTCATATGTGACACAGCCATCTTTACCGTATAAATATTGGGAACTATATTCTCAGAAGGCGAAGCACTGCTACTTGGGCGGAGTGATAACCGCAGCACCCGAGACGCGTTATGGAGAGGAGCAGAGAGTTCGTTCAGAGTTGGAATAATAGAGTCAGCAATTACTAGATAGTGAAAGCATAGTTTACAATCATGGGTGTTCGCTGTATTGTAAAGAGCTGCGACAATAAATGGGAGACCAGGTAATGCCATGATGTTTCAAAGAATTCCGAACAAAAATGCATCCTGACTAATAAATATCACAGGTCAGCATTTTTGTTTGGAATTCTATGAAACATCATGGCATTACCTGGTCTCCCATTTATTGTCGCAGCTCTTTTAAAATACAGCGAACACCCATGATTGTAAACTATGCTTTCACTAGTAATTGCTGACTCTATTAATCCAACCCTGAACGAACTCTCTGCTCCTCTCCACGGCGCGTCTCAGGTGCTGCGGTTATCACTAGCAGTGGTTCGCCTTCTGAGACTATAGTTCCCAATATGCGGTTAAATGATGGCTGTGTCTCATATGACCTTGTTATTTGTACACTCTGATTTATACAAATCACAACATAAATAGGAAAATGTTTGCGTTATTTTGTTACTTATTGGGATTAGTATGCTAGCTGGAGCCATTTACATCCAGTCTTTGTGCTAAGCTATAGGCTAGCGGTGGGTGTGTCAGACAGAGTTACAGCACGCATGGAGATGAAAAAGGTATGTAAGGATTTATCTAACTCTGGGGGATACGGTGAAAAAGCTAAAGTCCCAAAAAGTCGGAGTGTTCCTTTGAATATAGCAACAGTAGAATAAGCATGATAATAGACTTCACGCCATTAGACTATCTAAAGTTAACACTCCGCTGGGTGTTGTGGCCACATTACTTGCATAGAACGTGCATTAACTTTGGATGGTATAATGGCATGTTGTCCAATGTCCATTATCCCTTTGTTGTACCTGTTTTGTCATTTCTGTTCACCAAATCTTTTTAAATAAATAACTGTTAACAATTTTCTTATTGTCTGCAGTTGATTGCAATGTTTTAGAAAAATGGGTGTTTCTTTTAATGATGGCTAATATTAAATGATAGTGATATAGTATTTAAATTGTACAGTGAGAAACTGAATTTACAGTGCTTAACCGTTATCTACTGTTTATAGTACTGTGTTGCATACAATACATAAAAAACAGTGCTTAATGTTTTTTGTATGTAAATTAAATTGAAATTTTCTTCTACAGTAAAACAATCAATGCTGTAAATACAACTAAAATCAAAATATTTCAATGTTTTTGATTTCACAGTGTTTACATAAAATACTGTGAAAAGTACACTACCCTTACTGTAAAACGTATTCACAGTAACTTACTGGCAACGATTAGCCAGTAAGTTACTGTAAATACAACTAAAATCACAGTATTTAATTGTTTTTGAATTCACAGTATAAACATAAAATACTGTAAATGGAAGTACAGTACCCTTACTGTAAAGAGAATTCACAGTAACTTACTGGCTAATCGTTGCCAGTAAGTTACTGTAAATTTTACAGTAAATTTTTTACAGTGTGATACAGTTGGTTTTGCTTCTATAATTTGCTCCACACTGAATTTTTCAGCCAATATTTAAACACCCTCATGTGGTTCCAAACCTGTATAGGCCTAGATTCTCATTTGTGGATACAAATTTTTAAAATTAAAATATAACGTCTAAGTTGCTATAATATGGCTTTAGAGGACCAGAATATTTAGCAAAAGAGTTGTATTGAATCGACAATGACTTTTTGTCTGTTTGGACCATGACAGCCCATGGTCACCATCCACTGTCATTGTATAAGAATAAACATTTTGCTAAACTTCACATTTTGGGTTCCACAGAAAGAACTCATTTGAGTTTGAAACAACATGAGGATGGGTAAATGAGGAGAGAATATTTATTTTTGCGTGAATACCCCTTTAACTATTTAAAAAAGGTCAACATTTCTCCACTGAAACACCCCATTATAATACCCCAATTGTTATTGAGGTGTAGATGTATATATATATACCCCAGCCCAGTATCTTATTTTCCTGCTGTCTTCACTTCATTGTGGATCTCTGTCTTTGTGTGTGGTAGAGTTCTTTCCATTACAGACCTTATGGGAGACAGGACGGTTTTCACGGGAGATGCTCATAACATGACAGCACCTTCATTAGCACTGCAGCTGATCAACCCTGACACCCCTGAGTTCCATGGCCTCACATTTGAGGTGTCCTCCTTACAGAATGATAGCACCCCTGAGGTGAGAGACAAAGAGAGATTGTATATCTAACACTGCAAGAGACCAAGATCATTATGGAAACTTTAGTCTCTTGGCGAAAATAGAAGTGTGATATTAAAATATCACAGTACCTTTGCAAATGTGTTTTCACACTATTGTGACCACAAGGTTTCTGTGTCCTTGTGTGTGTTAATGGATCATGTTATTCAAATTGTTATTTTAGCACCATTTACAAACCTGGCCTCTGATTTACTTTTTACATCTAGTTAGATGTAATTGTATTCAGACACCATTATGATATTAAAGCTGAATTAAATTAAACTCAAAAAATTACATACATTTTCAACGCATTCTCACCCCAAGGCGTCACCTTTGACCATGCTTCAATATTTGACGTTTTAGGCGCCCTTTAGCGTCACTTACATGACGCGATCCTACGGCGTCATCTAACTGACGCTAAAGGAAAGCGTCTGTTAGAGGACGACGCGGTTAGGTTTAGGTGTGGGGTGGGGGTAGGGTACACGCGATCCTAGGGCGTCATCTAACTGACGCTAAAGGGCGCCTAAAGCGTCAGATATTGAAGCATGTCCAAATGCTTCCAAGGCGTCAGTTAGGTGACGCCTTGGGGGTGAGAATGGGCTGACATTTTTTAGTGTGTTTCAATTCGAAACACAGGGGTTTAAAAAAGGTGGCAAACAAGTTTAACAAGTAAACGAGAAACACCGGGGGAAGACTAACCAACAGGGGAAACTACAAAACTACACACGGCCACATGACACAGACCATTTTCAGCCATCAACATTTATAAAAGTGTGAACTTGAATGGCTTATTGTTCTTGCAGTAATGTTTTCTTCCCATCCGTTTTGTAGATATTTTATGATGAGAACTTTACAGAGCATCCAAACTCAGGAACTGTGGCTTTCATTTCCCTACCCCCGGCAATTAATATTTTTTTCCCAAACAATGAAGCCAGGCCTCGTGTTCAGTTCCATTTCTATGGCAAAGAAAATTTCTTTAAGGTAACGTACACTCCTTAAACTGGTGGTCAGATAACATATTTTCCTCACTTTCAGACAAAAAATAAACCACTTGAAGTCCACTTTAAGGCGTTTTGTGAGAATCAGTACTTCTGATGGCAATTTTTTTTTATCTAGGACACTGCAATCAACATGACGCTGAACTCTTATGTGGTGTCTGCCAGTGTAACCAATGCCACAGTGAGCAACCTTGAGATCCCAGTGCTGGTCACTCTCCGCCATCTCCAAACTAAAGAGGTCTGTGTGGATACAATCAACCAACCACCACCAAATCAAACCACAAATCAACAGTTCAACACCATTATTGGTTAATTACGCAACTGTTTGAACACACTTTAGTAAACAGTTACAATAATAAGCTACCAGTACCACTAAATGCATGATATCTTTTGTCAACAAATATCTTGATAAATATAGCTTCCATGGCAGCTGTAATGAATTCACTATGACAACCCCTTGACAATATCACAGATTTATAGTCTGATCATTAAAGTAATATTTCACCACACTGTTAATGTCCTTTTTTCCTCTACAGGACCGGGACAGTGTCAGGTGTGTCTACTGGGACTTCAACAAAAACAGTGAGCTTTGTGATACACATTTTTGAAATTCAACATTTAAGACTGTCTACTCTATATTAAGAGAGCTCTTCATTTTGGTCGATGTCCCTATGAAAGTTCAATGGTTGTTTGAATGTCTCATAGATAAGAAAGGTGGATGGAACGATACAGGATGTGAGACAGTGAAGTCTAATGCCACTCATACGTCCTGTTCCTGTGATCACCTCACACATTTTGGAGTTCTTCTTGTGAGTTCAGTTTTGTTTGTCCAAGACATAGACAGTCAAAGTATTTTTATAAAGTACACAAAGTTTTACATTACATTTTTGGTTGTGTGAAAATAAATGTGCCTTTGCAACAGCACAAGGTCAGTGAATGGCTTTAAGTACTATGTACTTACATTGAAAAATAAGTAGAATGTTGTATTGTAAAACACTTTTTGCTGCTATTGAGGTGTAATCTGGGTAAGGTTAGGGTCAGGTATGGTGGTATGGGTAGGTTTAAGGGTAGGTTAAAGTGTAAGGGATGGGTCAGCTGTGTAATTACCGATGTAATTACATAAATTAGTTACAGCTGTAATTACATGCTGGTATTTTAAAAATATAAGTACAATGTAAAAACATGTATGTACACAATAGGTCCATTGTATCAAATTATTTGTTTCAATTAAAGTACATAGTACTTAAAAGCCACGTTATATAAAGTGGGACCAAACATTTTGAAACTAAAGGTCAGTGTTCATTTATGGCAAATGATGCACTCTAAAAAATGCTGGGTTGTTTCAACCCAAATTTGGGTCAAATATGGACAAACCCAAATGTTGGGTTAAAAATGTAATTAAAAAATGTACAGCTGAAAGTAAAAGTTGAAGTTGGGTTAAAATTTTAAAATACATTTTGTAACCGAACATTTGGGTTTGTCCATATTTGACCCAAATTTGGGTTAAAACAACCCAGCATTGTTTAGAGTGTGGAGATGTGCACAACATTTGCATAATTAATGCAAAGAATTTGATTATTGTAACCATTCTGTCTCCCAGGATATCTCTAAAACTCCAATAAACCCGAAAGATGAAAAGATTCTGACTGTCATCTCATACCTGGGCTGTGGCATATCCTCCATCTTTCTTGGAGTCACACTGTTGACCTATTTGGCCTTTGAGTGAGTTCATAGACTCTTTTACATTATGTGTTCAGCATCCTATGTCTTACATGTGTTTTCTTACCACAGGAAACTGAGGCGAGACTACCCTTCAAAAATCCTTATTAACCTCTCCGTGGCCTTGCTAGGGTTGAACATGTTGTTCCTGGTGAACTCCTGGTTTGCCTCTTTTAACAACAATGCCTTCTGCATTGCTGTAGCTGCCCTTCTACATTACTTCTTCCTGGCTACCTTTACTTGGATGGGACTGGGTGCAATCAACATGTATCTGGCCTTGGTCAAGGTCTTTAATTCATATGTGCCATCTTACATGCTCAAATTCTGTGCTCTTGGATGGGGTAAGGCAAACATTTTTAAAAATTTTCCTCTTATACTGTGGAGTATATAGCAATTGAATATAACAATTAAAAAAACACTGTTTCTTTGCAGGTTTACCTCTGCTGGTTGTAAGTTTAGTGCTTGCCATTGATATAAATTCATATGGCGCTGACCTCTCTAGAGCACTTCTCCAAGAAGACTCCACTGCAATGTAGGTGTCAAACAAGCAATCATTTATATTGGTGCCAAAAACAATAACCATTAAGCAGCCTGATTTCACATTCTGAAGTTGGCCTTCAAAAAAATCTGAACATTTCTGATCATACAAAAACTAATGAATAAGGTTGTACAAATTTTCTCATGTCATTGACATGAGACTGTGTTGGAGGAACAATGTTGTTGGAATCACATTCACTGTGATGCTTGTCCAGGTAATGAACGAATGATAACAGTATTGAAAGCTGGTGTGACAGCCTTCCTAAGCATGTGATTATATTCAAAGAACAAAACTGAATGGTGCTCTTATTAAATATAAAGTTATCATCCGTCGGTGTGCATGCTAACATAGTTATCACTGGTTATTTTTTCCAGTTTTCGTTCTTGGTGCAAAGAGGTCTTTATGGTCATACTATCTCTTTTCATCTTTTTCAGCTGCTGGGTAAAGAATGACGTGACCTTTTATGTGACGGTGGTGTCGTTTGTGACCCTGATCATGGTCTGTAATATCTGCGTGTTTGCTGTGGTGCTGGCACAGATCCGTAAGATGCAGGTCAATAAGCCTGCCAGCAACAGAAAAGGGTTCCTGCATGACCTGCGAGTGGTGGCCAGCCTCACCTTCCTGCTGGGACTAACCTGGATACTAGCCTTCGTCGCCTGGGGCCCGGCCAAAACACCCCTGCTGTACCTGTTCTCCCTCCTTAACAGTCTTCAAGGTAACACCAAGGGCTGCTTATGCCTAAGTAAAGCTAATGCATTCAAAGTATACTGTGCACATATAGTAGGTGCAGTGAAACCTGATTTATATTACACAGGTTCATCAGATAAGCAAGAATGCAGAGTTTATCAAAAGATGTTTTGTTTTTGGATTGTAATGTTCAAATGCAAAGGTCAAGTGTTTTTTTGTTTTTTTTTTGCTGTATTTCAGGTTTCTTTATCTTCCTGTTTTACTGTCTGATGAAAGACAATGTAAGGAAGCAGTGGAAGACACATCTCTGCTGTGGAAGATTCAGGCAGACTGAATACTCAGGTTTGGCTTATAACTATACTTAACAGTCAAGCTATAGGCCACTATACTGAAAAGAAAGTGGCTATTGTAAATTATAATAATATTGTATATTTATTCTGTATTATACAAAACTATAGCAAACACCCAAATATAATAAGTGTTGTAGATTAAAATTTACCTAAAAAGGAAACAGTGTCCCATACAACCATCAATTCGAATTCCTTGGAAAAACGTATTTTAAAAATAATGAATAATTTTAATTTTAACCAGACTGGAGTCGTTCTGTGACACCAGGGGCCAAAGCGAAAGGTGGTCAACACGTCTCTTCACCATCCATGAAGTCTGAGACTACCAGTGAAAGGAAGATCTCCGAAACCTCAAACTCGGGGACCAGCCACCATGGTGACTTCCTGACACAGGACAGAAAACAATAAAAAAAGGAAGATGAATTCTGTGTATTTATGTAAATGACGACTTTGGAATTGTCGAATTGTCTGATTTTTTTAACCTCAATGTAATCTCTCTGGAAGAAAAAAAAATGAAACCAACAATTTATTTATATCAAAGAAATGATTACAATTAAAATTTGTAATCATTTCTTTGATATAAATAAATTGTTGGTTTCATTTTTTTTATTTCTCCCAGAGAGATGAATTAATGAAGCCATGTGTTTAAACTGTTATGAGTGGTGTCATTCCAGTGAATAATATCTATACATTAGCCATCTGGGAAGTGACAGCACTTTTTTCCACCAGAATTATAGTAGCTAATTTTGACATCAGACAGTCAGTATTAAAAAAGAAAAATAGCCTACTAGCAGTCTAAAACGTTTTAAGAAATCAATTAAAATGTTTGTTTAGGTTTTTGCAAACACAACCAACTATTTTGCATTCACAACATTTGTTAAGATAAATTGTGGCATTAATAATATAATGAGAAACAAAATGGTGGCACTTTTTATTACAGTCCTGTTTCGCATAGCGTAGCCTATAGGCTATAGCAATTTCAAGTAGCCTACTAATCCTGAACCTAAACCTTGTAGTTGGCTACCTTATGTTACACTTTCTTGGGTACTTACTCTGTAAGCACATGTACTGTCTCGCAGAATCTGTCAAATATGTTAAAAAAAAAAAAAAACATAATTTCTGTCAGTGTCTTTTTTCCGGAGGTGACAGTTAAATGGTCTGACTTGTTCAGTCACATTCTACTCATACTGGTTAAAGTTCACAGATTGACGCCCCATATTTAAGAGCAAAAACTGAAGTAGTTTCTCTTAGTCGAACTTTTCCTCATAGAGAAACGATTTAACTGATTCAACTGCAGCCTGTTTAAACCTCATGCAATGACGGATATCACCTTTACTTTAGCAAGCGGTTCGTGTTGCAGCGTCTGATTAACTCGATATTTCACGACTTTTGCACGGTGAGTAAAAGCTCTAAGGTGGCTATTTCCATGACAGTATACTTTCCTTTTCTTTCTTTCTTTCTTTCTTTCTTTCTTTCTTTCTTTCTTTCTTTCTTTCTTTCTTTCTTTCTTTCTTTCTTTCTTTCTTTCTTTCTTTCTTTCTTTCTTTCTTTCTTTCTTTCTTTTACAAGGACTATAAGCCTAACGTTAATTTACAAAACTTTCTTAATTAAATCTGGAAACGTAGCGATAAAAGAGCAGGATATGATAGCCTAGCTTCTTGTAAAGTGTTCTGTCAAAAGTTAGGAAACATTACAATTTATGGAAATAAATTACAATAAGATTTATTATAACTAACAGGATCTAACAATAAACAATAGGCTACGTTTGTTACATTATTTAATAAACTTTGTTAATGTCATAGTTAAAATCCAGCTCACAATAAACAGTTCATGTTTCATTAACTAATGTAAACAAAAACAACCCCTGATTTTACCAATGTAGCCTATTAGTAAATGTTGAAATTAATAAAAATCCAGCTGTTCGTTCTTAGTTCATGTTAACTAAGGTAGTTAGCCTATCTAATGTTAACTAATGAACCCTATGTAAAGTGCTACCCAATTTATTCATGTTTTTGAAAAAAGTCTCTATGCTCACCAAGGCTGCATTTATTAAATAAAAAATCACTACAAACAGTAATATTGTGAAATATTATAATAATATGATATATTTATAAATAATATACAGTAAGTAAATAGAATAATAAAATTATTTTTGGGGATTATGTGACACTGAAGACTGGAATAATGACGTTATATAATGTCTATAATGAATAATGTTTTAAATTTTTTTATGAAGTTTGAAGCCCTGTTACCAAAATTAGATTTTTTGTTTTAAAAGAGGACAATTTAAAAATATGTTTTATTCTATACATTTGACATCATTTAATGAACAACATCTCTCTCTCTCTCTCTCTCTCTCTCTCTCTCTCTCTCTCTCTCTCTCTCTCTCTATATATATATATATATATATATATATATATACACATATATATATCGACGAATTACGATGTGTTCAATACAATACCTACTTTAACTTTTTAGTTCTCATAACTAGATGAGCTCTGATGCTTTTTTAAAATAGGCATTTCTGTGATGCTCTGGTCAGAAAAACTCATCAAATAATAAATAAATAAATAAAATATTTATTGTATCTCCTAAATGGTAGGCATACATCATTTATATTATTGGCACATTAAAATACATAAACACTTGAATAATTGATCAATTCAGCTAAAATACAAATGGCTTTAAAATACCCCTTCCTTATACATCGCAAAGAACATCATAAACTCATTAGAATGAGAAAACATGACGCCATGATATGTCATCACTGCTGGATACATTGATAAATGATTGCACACCATTTCTGCATATCAGTGATGGAGGAGGATCTAGGATGTCCAGTGGCTAAGATTAAGGAGGAGTCCGGTAGTGTTCTCCTCACCTACTTCCAAGGAGACATCAACAGCATGGTGGATGAGCATTTCTCCCGTGCTCTAAGTAAAGCAACTAAACCGGAGGGAGAGCACTCCAAAACTAAAAGAAACCGCAGATCTGCTCAGACAAGTAAACAAGTCCTCTCAAATTTCCTTTTACATTAAATATTTGACTTGTTGAATGAGTTAAAACATTGAGTTCTTTTTTTTTTTTAGATGAACTTGGTTCAAGTCAATGGGAAGCACAGTCACAAACTAGGTTTCAGTCAATGTTTCCTTCAGAACATCTCCGGCTCAGAACAAGCAGCGAGTCTCAATCAAACCATCATTTGCCACTAAATCTCCCTGCAAACAATGCTGTTCTGTGGTCAGGGGATTCTAGGCAGGGTATGAGTCTCGCTCTGCCCCCCATGATGTACCCCCCGGCTGTATCCTCTGATGGTTTGATGGCAGCCGAACAACAGTACTCTAATTCTCTGTTGAACTTGCTCCACAACGATCGTCCTGACATGAGCACAGTTATGGGACCCTCCTCCAAACAAGAACGCATGTCTGGATGGGCAAAGTATCCTGGATTTGGCGACCAGATGGCTTGTGATATCAATCTAAACTCTGGTAAATGCCCTTATTTTACCATCCTGTTTTAATCACACCCACGTAACCATACAGTACAGTTCAAATGATTTTTTTTTTTATGTTTGGGATTTTTTAAAGTCTTTTACACATATTTTTTAGGTTTTTTCCTGCAAACCTGATTTTTTTTAGCAGCCGTTACTTCAGTTTCTTTACTGATTATTCTTGAAAAATGCTTCCTTACTGAAATGCATTAATTTCTTTCAAAACAACAACAAAAACACACAGAAATTCAACGGTACTGTATAGGCTACATAACTATCTAAAAGTCGTTACATTAAAAGTTGACATTGTAGTCTTTCTAACATATATTTGAATCCTCAGTATTTTAATTAAGTCACTTGTGATTTCCTTTTAGGTGTTCAGGTGATTGAGAAAAAAGATCTTTATTGGTATTAACTCAAAAGATTTGAGATTTAAAAGCAAGAATAAAGAAGTCTTTCATCGCTCTTTCATTTAACTGAACAAGTGACTAATGGACCTTGCAATGCTTCACCTGGAGGCTTTTGCACATCCAACCTGTTCAGAAACAAGCTCTTCGTGTACCAGATTGCCCTCAGGCCATATGGATAAAGACGAACATAGAACGAAACACACACAAAATGTAATCTGTGTTTGTACAGTTTTTTTTTTAAATTCCATTTGTAGTGTCAGAGTTTATTTGTTGCAAATGTGTACAATTTAGTTGATTTTATGTTTGTGTTGCATTTAATTTGTAATGTAATTTGTCTTATAGGCTGCTGTGAGTAATTAACTTTGATTTGAAAACATACATTGATCACATACACAAATGTATGAATGTAAATGTACATGTGAAGAGTTCAGATGCAAAAGCCTCTAAGTGCCATTTGAAATTTTCTTCTAGAATGATCATTTTTATCAAGCTTGTATATTTAAGTTTAGTGATTTCACTTAAATGGCAATGATAATTACCTATTAATTGTTATATAAGTGAAATTACTGAAATTAAATATATGAGTGTGATAAAAATCATCATTAAAGAAGAAAATTTCAAATGGCATTTTGAGGCTTTTGCGTCTGAACTCTTCATGTATAAATGTATCTAAAAAGAGGTTTAATGGGCTCGAGTATACAGTAAGTTGGTAAAATGCATGATGCAGTTTCAATTTGTAAAAACTATATTTATTCCTATTTGATTATTGGTTTTCAAGGATGAGAGCATGTTACACAACTTGTTTATGCTGGCATTTGTCTAATTTGGCTGTTTAAATTAATTCGTACGAATTTTACGAGGTGGCTAATTCGTAACAATTCATACGACCTCAGTCGTACAAATTAGTACGATTTTTGCTAAATCGTACATATTTTACAAATTGGCCAATTCGTATGAATTCGTACGAATGACCTACCCCTGACCCCGCCCCTAAACATAACCGTCACGTGGGTTTAGACAAATCGTATGAATTCGCACGAGTGAGGTCGTACGAATTAGTACGAATTAGCCACTTTTTAATCACTCGTACGAATTCGTACGAATTGGTCGTGAGATAGGGTAGGTAATACTGTAGTTTGATTGGATGCACTGCCTTTGGTGTCAACAACAAAAATAAGAGTTTTCTACCTTTCAAAAAGTGTAAAAGTGTATTTATTTTGCTATCCTAACACATGCACAATTATACATTTATTATTAGCATCTATCGTTGTTTTTATGCTATCTGTGCTGCTGTCAGAAAGATTTTTATGTCACTAACCACCAACGACTTGAAACTTTGAGCCAACTTTGAGCCAAAGTTGAAACTACTTTGGCTCAGTATTTTATTGGCTTTAAATTTAATAAATGGCACATTACAACATTTTGTCGGTGATACTGAAATACATTTTATTTGTAATTTACAGCATTTGAAACAGACTTGGTTTTTATGACATTGAAATGACAGGCATGGTCTACTGATGAAAACACAGACACTGCACCCTAGTGGATGACAACAACATTGCAGTGCATCTCACGGTAAAAATACATTACTTCTAGCAGCATGATGTGAAATTGGTATGTCTTTGAGTCAATCTTAATCTCACACTATGAAGCTATCAAACTGAACTCCTCTGCCATGAATCTAACTCATGAACGCAGATGTTGGAACAGCCACCTCCACACCCCTGCTTGAGGATTATGGATGTCCTTGTACTATATTTAGCAGTAACCATCCGGTGGCACACATGTCCCTTTCCAAATAAAATTGGCCAAGGCGAAGCTTAGGTCTGCGCTCATCTCTGGCTAGAAACATTCACACAATGATCGGTCACTTCACATTTCATTGCAATACGGGAGTACAGGACTACTGGACAGAAAACTTTAGTGACTTGACAGTGTTTCAAGTGTCCTGGTCACTATACTGGGGCGTTAGGACCCACACAGATCACAGGGTGAGCACCTCCTGCTGGCCTCACTAACACCTCTACCAGCAGCAACCTGGTTTTCTCAGGAGGTCTCCCATCCAGGTCCTAACCAGGGTCAGCCCTGCTTAGCTTCATTGGGCAACCATTTCTTGGGCTACAGTAGTAGGCTACTGGCCACATCTCCCTGTATCAAAGCCCTTAATTCCTTAGATGTTTCAAAATCGGCAGGTCCTGATGATCTAGAACCGTACTTTTTAAGGCTAGCAGCTGATTTACAGTAATTGTCCCACCTCTGACTATTTTTTTTTAAACCTTTCCACTTATATGGAAATCAGCTTATCCCACACACCCAAATAATTACCAGCCTATTTCCAAGCTGTCAGTCTTGGCCAAAGTCCTTGAACCATTAGTCAGCAATCAATTAAAATAATTTCTGTCTGCTAATAATACCCTGTCTGATTTTCAATCTGGTTTTAGAAAACAACATAGCACAACTACGGCAGCCTTAAAAGCACTAAATGATTTTATTGAATTTGTAGAAAACAAGAAATACTGTGCAGCCTTATTCATCGATCTATCAAAAGCAGTTAATACTGTTGATCATACTTTACTGATAGAAAGATTATCTACTCTTGGATTAACATAATTGGCTGGTATAATAACTGTTTCAAACAGAACTCAATACAGGCAGAAGGTTTTATCTTTGGTTCACTTAATGTCATCAAAGGTGTGCCTCGGGGGTTAGTCAGGACCACTCATATTTACTCTCTATAAATAATATTGATCATAATGTTCATTGATGTAAAGTTTCATTAATGCTGATGATACTGTAATATATAGTTCAGCATGCACACCCAATCTAGCTCTTTTTTAATTACAGCTTGCATTTGATATTGTTCAGCAGCATAACTTAATTGAATTAAAACTGGCTTTAAATGTGGATAAAACAAAATCAAAGTTGTTTAATCCATCGACTTTTATATAGGTAGTAATGTTATATAGGCTATAGACCTTATGCACCAGAGAAAAGTGGGCGCCGTCATCTTCAGAATATTGTCTTTGAACTTCCGGTTCTGTATTTCTATGGCATTGCTGTCGAGGAGTAATTAGCTGGTGAAGTGGATTTACTTATTGTAGAGTTAACAAAAGTTATCATGAGCATTGTAATGTTTATCACAAGCATTGTAAAGCAGATTTCTTAACAAATGTCGAACGAGATTTTTTTTACGAGCAGTTCATTCATAGGCTACCTATGCAAGATCGCTGTGGAAATACAGACCGGAAGTCAAAAGACGAGCGCAACGCTGAAAAGGGGTGGGGCTACATAAGGTCTATACAGCCCATTCTCACATTTTGACCATGCTTCAATATCTGACGCTTTAGGCGCCCAGATGACGCCCTAGGATCGCGCGTAACCCTACCCCTACATCGGGCTGTAGATGTTTTAGCTATAGTTATGTATTTGATATTGACATTTTATATGATATTGAAAATGAGTTGCTAGTGTGTGTATACATGTATTGTTTGTTATTGTATGTTATTTGTTACACTCAAACGTGCTGTGTCTGTCGGTTTTGGCCAGGATGGTCTTGTAAAAGAGATTCTTAATCTCAATGTGCTTCTTTCTGGGTAAAATAAAGGTTATAATAATATCACATAGGCTATCACGCAATGGCATATCACCTAATGAACACTTTACTATCTCTCACAAGAGGCCACATGACAAATCGTGAATGAAAGGGAAGCACCGCAACTGACTCAATAAGTCACACCATAGTGGATATAGTTTGCCCATATTTTATTCACACTTGACTAAACACATAAATAGGCCCACAAGTTTAGACGTCCTTTAAAAGTTCTTCATCAAAGTAGTACCTACACTGACAGTATAGGCTATACATGATTTCGGACGCAGCTGCACATTAAAAAAAACTCAACTGCTGCCATCTTGCACCTCATTTATCGATTATTATAGTGAAACATCAGAAGACTTCTGCATTAGGTAAAACGTTATTTCAATTGTCCACTTTAGACATTCTACTACTTTGCAACTACATGTCAAATAAGTAGACTATCTGCACTTTATTTTGATTGTCCTCCAACAGACATTCTACTGACTATCTTTGCAACTTTGCTTATTCTACTAAACCTAACCCAACAGTCTACTAATGCTTGAATGAGAGTCAGTTGACATGCAAATTATTGCATATTAGTTGACATGTAGTTGCAAAGTTACTAGAATAGTCTGGTTTTAATATTACTTCAATATTGTTGCAATGTTCATTTTGTTGATTGGTGATAGTGTTGTACATTGCAATCAACTATTTTTTCAACAGAAGATTAAAGATAACATACAGCTACAGTTATAAAATATTTTCAACTGGAATCAGTATTTTGTGCCGGTGTTTATTAATTTGTCGAGTCGCTGTTTAATCACAGGTTAATACAGTCAAGCCCTTTACTAGATTTCATCAGATGTTCTCATATTTTGTCTTACTCTGCTGCTTAGCTCAAAAAAGCATGAGGTTTGATCTGCGTACTCTCAGTTTAATGAGAAATGGTCTCATTTGTGACATTGTTTATTTAAAAAGTATATTTTTTAATTTTTGTGATAATGTAGCCTACTGTAGAAGGCAAATTGGATGTATTTCACAACTCCTCTGGCATTTCGGTCTGCCATTGTTATCCAGTCAAGCCTGTTCTCTCCTCTTCACTCACACAATCTGTAATTCTAATATTGTCTGCAGAGATAGGCTACCTCAGAGAATCCACAGCACACAACTCAATTAGTGTGCTGACATATAGAGGGATCACCTTTAATAGGACATATTTAATTTCTGCCACTATTATATTATTATTGTATCTTATCTCTGTTGTCTGTGCTGCTTAGCCAATTTCCATGATAATATGTCATTTCTAAAACAATGGTCTGACATTAGAGACTAAATAGCTGAGAACACTGACCTACGAGTATCCGGATATAGCATTATGTTAATGCTGATATGTCTGTTTTAACTGCAGTGTCTCTCTGACAGCACTTCACATGTGGTTTCAGGAAGACAGAAGAATCAAGTTCCAACACAATGTTTAATGATAAATATCCACAAGGAAGGCGCACAGGGTAACGGTGATCAGACAGAGAATGAATGTGAGGGACTGGCTTATACAGCAAATCAGCCTGTTCTCATGTAAATGTGTTTTAAGTAAAGAGAACTACAATTTACCTCAACAAGGACATAATAAACGACACTCATCTCATTCGTTGAGGTGGAAAAACAAGTTCTTTGTGACATGCAAGATTTATTGTATAAATATTTAAATTAGCCTATGCAAAAGGTATGAGTCTAATGTTTTTGTCAATGTTAAGTTTTAAGTTAAAATGTTCTAAATTTTAATATAAGTATAGGCTACATAGTAAAAATAAACTTAAGTAATAAAGTAAAAAGCAACTTAAAATATGCACTTTAATACATGCACCGCATATGCACGCGCACACTCTGCAAATGTCCAGTAGAGTCTTTATTGCTTTCATATCTTGTAGGCCTAATGTAAAAAAATAAATAATTTTTTTTGATGTGCCAAGTGTTCCAAGTCACTCTATCCAAGAGTGCACACTGCATTGTACAGAGGCACCCGCGCAACCACTTGCATTTTCCTATCAACAGTGGAAACAACTTAAAATAATCTATCATTTCTGGTCATACAGAAAAAGAAAAAAAAAATCATCTGCAACAAGGCTACTTTTATTTGTGTAAACTCACAATAACAGGAAAACGTTGTGCTTTTGTAAAGTAGAATAACAATCAGGCACGCTTTCATGATCTCCGGAGTAAAAAGATGAAAAGTAGCCTAGTATTTATTTAGGAGCCATGTAATAAGTGTTGTCATCTCGGGTAGAGGTGATGACACTATGACTTTCCTTACAGATGGATTCACTGTTCACTGTACCCCCCCCCCCCCCCAACCCCCCCCCCCCCCCCCACACACACACACACACCTACACACCGCGGATCATAAAGAGACTCTCAGACAGTCATTAAAACGTAGGTTAGCAGAAAAGCAGAGGTAGGTAGGGTGTTAATGATAGTGGTGGGGGGATGAGAACAGTGAATCCATCCGTAAGGAAGTGTCAGCATCTACCCGTGCTTTGAGGCACTATGGTCGTCCACATCTGGAGTTTGAACATTAGCAACAAAGATATTTCTGCGCTTAATCAAAGTGCAAATGTCAGTTCAGGAGACCCCCTAGAGCCCCACGACAACACCCAAGCTGGCCTGAGCCGGACTGGCCACACGGTGACAGCCGTCTGCCTCGGAATCATTCTGACGTTTGGATGCCTGAACAACCTCTTTGTCCTGCTCATCTTTGCGAGGTTTCGCTCACTGCGGACACCCATAAACCTCATTCTGCTCAACATAAGTCTGAGTGACATACTGGTTTGTTTATTTGGGACTCCCTTCAGTTTCGCTTCCAGTCTCTATGGGAAATGGCTGTTGGGACAATCCGGCTGCAAATGGTACGCTTTCGCCAATTCGCTTTTTGGTAAGTTTTTCTAAAGTTAATTCAGCAGGAAAACGGAGTTTGCGGTGCTGGATAAGTGTAGCCACTTAGATTTCACCGCTTTGACATGTCAAAATCAAAGTTGAAATGGACTAAAAAACATGATGACTTTACTGTAGGTATTTTTTAGAGAGCAATCAGCTTGAAATTAATGGTGTATGTCTATGATCAGTGTTAACTTAAAAAAAAACAGCTTAACATCAGTTCACAAATAAAATATATTGTTTAAATGTTTTAATCGTGCCCTTTGTTATTATTTTAGAATAAATGTTATTTAGCTTAATAAACTAACTTGATGAGAATAAGATTTATACTTGGTTTTAACGAATATAACATTAATTGCATAGGCTAGTTTGAAAATACAAAATGTAATTGTTTTTGGTTTCTCTTTTTTAATGTAGGTAACATTTATTTAACCAAGATATAAATCATAAAATCAAATCAACTGGATATTTGCAGTTTTTTCAACAGCCACAAATAAACAATTCTTGATTATATAATTTTCCACATTAAACGACATGTTGCGCTTTTCTGTCTGTCACAAATGTTATATGCTCAACATATCAACAAGCCATAAATCACTGTAATTTTATCACATTCAGGGGTTGTCTCAGAAGTCACATCTTCCCCTAGTGATCTGACATTTGAATGGAGAGCTCACTTAAGGACATTAATGACTGTAGTGGGAGTGTTGTGTCTCTCTTTCTGTAAGAGGAAATGAGGGAAGCGCACTTAATGCAGAACCTGTGGACCTGCAAACCCATTGAAGGAGAATGTCTGACTCTGAGTAGCCTACATTTGATACATCATTCGCCTCATTTTTCACATAAATTTTTTAATGAATGTGTTCCTTTGTTGACATTAACCATATTCATCAAGGCTCAGTTTCTCTCGGTGACTATACCAAATATTTCTGACAACTGGACAACTAAAATAATAAATAGGTTGTCATCAGGTTGTTTTAGCTCCATGATCTCGTGTCACTTTACAACCTTCACTGTTTACAGGATGACACAAGTGCGTTGATACATAAGGGTCTAATGTCATTATACCTTCGACTTATTCAACACGATCAGTGCCTTAATGAGAATCTCGAGTCTGTGGCTGCCACATTTTATTACATTATACTACATGTATTACACAGCTCTGTGGAATACTTGATTCTGATCACGCCATCCATGTCATGTATGTCATTCCCAGAAAACAACCACTGAAAACAGATTACACAGACTCATCTGATTTGCTGAAGTCAGGAGCACTAGGACTTGCATCCTAGTGCTTTTGATAATTTCTGATAATTTACTCACCCCCATGTTACCCAAGATGTCCACGTTTTTCTTTCTTCAGTCGAACAGAAATTAAGGTTTTCCATGAAAACTTTCCAGGATTTTTCCCCATATAATGGACTTCACTGGGAACCAAATGGTTCAAGGTCCAAATGAGGGTTTCAGTGCCACTTCAAAGGGCTTTAAACGACACCAGACGATGTATAAGGGTCTTATCTAGGACCCCTCGAGTCATGACTCGAAAAAAGATTTGTTCATTTTGATAAACGAGTTTGAACAGGAAAGTCACGAACACTCATCACAGAACAGAGTAAGGCGAGCATTTGTGCTTATAAAACTTAAACTTTGTGGTTCCCATTGAAGTCCATGATATGGAGAAAATCCTGGAATATTTTCATCAAAACAACCTTCATTTCTTTTCAACTCAAGAAAGAAAGACATGGACATCTTGGATGACACAGTACAAATATCAACATATTTTACAATAAAAACATTTAGAACAGCATAAGCTAGCAACTATTTAACTAGTTCCATATTGGTGTTCTTTATCTCAAAACAGGAATTGTGTCTCTGATGTCTCTGTCTATACTGTCATACGAGCGTTATGCCACCCTGCTGCGCCCCACCAAGGCAGACGTTTCTGACTTCCGCAGGGCCTGGCTTTGTGTGGCCGGATCCTGGCTCTATTCGCTGGTATGGACTCTCCCACCATTCCTGGGCTGGAGTAGCTATGGACCTGAAGGACCCGGGACTACATGCTCAGTGCAGTGGCACCTGCGCTCAACCAACAGCATGTCATACGTGATGTGCTTGTTCATCTTCTGTCTGCTTTTACCACTGATGCTCATGATCTTCTGCTATGGCAAAATCCTGTTCATTATCAAAGGGGTGAGTGAGAGATGCTTTATGAGGAAACTCAATTTGACACTTTCCCCTCTGAATAGGTGTTATGTTATTATTATATGTTATTATCTATTTAACCTACTGTACTGGAAAACAAATATAAAACTGTGGCTTTCACTATAATAAAATAAAAATGATGAGTGAATTCATGATTTCTGGGCAGTCTTTAGAAAGCAAAACAAAATTTGTAATGTTAAATTCTAATTAAAAAGTAAACAAAATGATATTATCTTTTTTTCTCTTATCACGGTTGTCATACTGATGATTCACAAATCAGTTGAGTGAATGTTGAATAATTCAATAAAGACAGTTGTACTAGCAATAAATACTAGCATATTTGTCTTACTATTCGCATACTTGCATACTACTACTAATTTTACTCTATCTGTTAAAAAATGATGTTCTATTTAGTATGAATGTGTGAATCTAATCCAGACGTAGCTACGACATTCGTCATGTTGTTCTTGTGATGTAACCTACCATCATCAGTTACATCGGTTCACTGCCATTCACAAATCCTCTCCTGTGGTCTCATAGGATATGTACTTTGGTTTAAAAAGCCTTTTAAACTTGTTTGACCTAGTTTCTTTTTCTTGAATAAATCAATGATTTGAGATGGATTGACTGAATGAATGATTCAATGAATGATTCGTCAATTGCCGTCACCTACTGGCGCATCTATGTAACTATTTGAATGAGTCACTGTAAAATCCCCATCACCTAATGCACAGACTGACATGAGCAGAGTGATACAAACATTGAAAGGTCTCAGTGCTTTTGTATAACACCAGATAGTGACAATTAGCATGCACTACAGTCTTCTCTCAACGTTTCCCTTCTGAGAAAAAATAGCAGTTGTATTCTCAGAAATCTGCAGTGATGTGTCATAGTCAGTGTCCAATTAACATTTCAACACAGACAAGCAACAGATGACAAATCCTGATCTTGGATGGTTTATTTATACATTTGAGATTGTTTTGTCCAGTTAGAGAATAAGAACAAAGCTCTTTGGGGCATCAGGTTAGACTGTGTTCAGGGAGACGCAGTCTTTAGGTTTTTATGACTCATATGGCGTATTTCATTAACACATACACATCACAGTGTGAAGGAATATCTAATGAGCGTTTCCAGCAGGTAGTAAGGCAGAGAGCCTCTAGACACCGAGGCAATTCAATGAATCAACCACCATCGTGGGTATTTTTTAGAACGCATGCCTATTACTATTTGTGACGAGCTGCTAACAACTGCAAAAAAATTCCTCCAGCATTCGCTCTGTTCAGTATAGCAGGCACCACACTGTATAGAGATCTTTGTCCGTTGCCTGGCCCACTCAAACCTATGAGTGGGCAGTCACTACAGCCTTTAGGCTTTTTATAGAAACACAAACATGGAATTCTGATGGGATTCGAAAGAGGAAATTACAAGAAGTTAGCACAGTGAAAATCAGAGGACATGTCTGAGACAGTAATTGCATTTCTAAAAAAGTCACTCCAGACATGCGGTATGAAATTGATTTTCATTACACTACAAAAATAGCTTACAAACCTTTTTTTTCCTCTGCATTTCCAAAAAAGAAAAAAAAATGTTTACAGTCTATGTGTGCAACACGCGCTTAAAGGGTTAGTTCACCCAAAAATGAAAATTAAGTCATTAATTACTCACCCCCATGCTGTACCAACCCCGTAAGACCTTCGTTCGTCTTCGGAACACAAATGAAGATATTTTTGATTAAATTTGAGAGCTGTATAACTACCACATTGGCTCCTGAGGGACTGCCTCTTGACGGCCCAGAAAGTCAATGAAGAAAATGTTTAAATATCCCAAGTGACTACCGTGGCTCAACTATATGTTTATCAAGCGACGCGAATACTTTTTGTGCGAAAAAACAATAAAAAATAACAAGTTTATTCGACTATTTCTTTTCTTCCTTGTAGGCCAGAACGAGACTTCCTTATAGATTTCCACGACGCATGCGCGAGATTTGCGATCTGCGTACAACAGCTTACACTACTTCAGATCGCAATTCTCGCGCATGCGTCGTGGAAATCTATAAGGAAGTCTCGTTCTGGCCTACAAGGAAGAAAAGAAATAGTCGAATAAACTTGTTATTTTTTATTGTTTTTTCGCACAAAAAGTATTCGCGTCGCTTGATAAACATATAGTTGAGCCACGGTAGTCACTTGGGATATTTAAACATTTTCTTCATTGACTTTCTGGGCCGTCAAGAGGCAGTCCCTCAGGAGCCAATGTGGTAGTTATACAGCTCTCAAATTTAATCAAAAATATCTTCATTTGTGTTCCGAAGACGAACGAAGGTCTTACGGGGTTGGTACAGCATGGGGGTGAGTAATTAATGACTTAATTTTCATTTTTGGGTGAACTAACCCTTTAAGTCGCTGTATGTTCAAGGAGTTCTGAAATGTCAATTACTCATCATTCAAGCAAGGGGGTAATCCATCAACCGGATGTTGAAGCCATGTGGGAGCTGCCATCTTGTAGCAGAACTTCACCAGCGTTAGCATTTCCATTGACTCCCATTCATTTTGGCGTCACTTTGTAAGTGAATAACTTTACATCTGAGGCATTTGAAGACCCCATTTGTCCATTATTTATTTCCAAAGAAACATGACAATGTATAAAATGCTCCATTACCTTGTAGCTTATGTTATGGCCCATAGAAGCAGTTTTTTTTGTAAAAGTTGGCTAACGATTGCATCATAACCACGCGACTCTCTGTCGCACAGTCGAGAGATTACCGTATGGACAGGAGGAGAAGCTCGCGTCAATCGGCAAATGACAAAATAATTAATCAGAATACCTCGCAAAAGTTTCTCCTGCTCCTAGCTCATGGACAGCTGCATGTTTCGGAAGGGAATGCCACAGCCACTAAGACAGACGGGTTGCTCACATCACATCTACGTCGTCAAGCTCTGTTTGAGTCTGCGCGACTAAAATACATTTAGTTTATGTTCCTTTCAAATAAACATTTTTGTCAGTGTCATATTGATCCTACAAAATTTCTGAAGGACACAAAAGCAAAGGGATTACACAAGTGAGAAAACACTTGTCTGAAAACTCAGTCTGTGCATTAGTGAGAAACCAAGCTGGAGCTGTCAATACAATCACAATCATCTTATTTCGGACGAATGGAGCGTGTAAAAGGTGTGAATGACGACCTGAGTCAGTGAAGAGAGCCCAGCTCCACTTATCAGCTCTCATTTGCCGCCACTACTGATTGGAAGTTCCTATTCTGTGCCCCGAGCAGTAGGATATCTATATGCAGAGAGATTACTTCATGATGGGAAGGGGATAGGGAAGGCTAACAGACCCCAGAGGACACAAGTCACGACTCTCAGACCTGACGCATGAAGGAGCCATCTGCCTCATCTGTCTTACTCTGATTCGCGAACAGCTTGCATGCACACATAGCAAGCTAATTTGTACTAAGTTTGTTCAAATCATGAACTGTTTGCTGTAGGATAGGCCATGTTCTCTGCAGAAAGATAGAAGCTTTTAGCTTTTAGGCCTATTTCTGCATCAAAATTGAACTTTTTAACTTTTAGATGCCTTAAAGTCACAATGAAATCACAGGCAATTCGGATTCTTAATATTTATTATAAATTCACGAGTTCACACTTACATAAAATTGAAGGGAGTAAAGTTTAATGCGTATTTGGCGTGCTGTCCGGGGGGTGGGCTACGCTAAATGAATTGAGGTGAGACTGCTGAATCTATATACACCTCTTATCATTGATTGCTGAGTGCTCTCCACTCGTGTTAATTATCTGAACGTGCCCCTCTCGAACTTTGTTAATTAAACATTATTTATTTATATCTACATCATTTTTTATTTTTTTTATGTGCCCTCGTAATCTTTAATCTAAATAACTTCCCTTCCCTCTCTGATGACGTGTTCACAGCGATAACAAACAACAACAAATTCCCAATGGAAAAAGCCATTTCACTTGGATATGTCACAGCAGGCAAGAAAACTAACTGTAACTTTACGTGTTTCTTTTTTTGGCTCAGGTAACTAAAATCAACCTGCTGACCGCACAGAGGAGAGAGAACCACATTCTTCTAATGGTTGTAACCATGGTATCCTGCTATCTGCTGTGCTGGATGCCTTATGGGGTGGTAGCTCTGTTAGCTGCATTTGGCAGGAGGGGACTGATCACTCCTGTAACCAGTGTGGTGCCCTCTGTCCTGGCCAAGAGCAGCACTGTGGTCAACCCGGTAATCTATGTGCTTTTCAACAACCAGGTGAGTCCACAGAGGGATTGCTTCAAAGCCAATTGAAGGCTGTTTTGTTTAATGGAGGTCATTGGTGGAGATGCTTCACTCTACATATGCATCCCTCATATCTCCAAAAAGTCTTTAGTTTATTATATTTATAAAAGCAAGATAGGCTGTACCAAGTCTTTCCGGAAAAAAAAAACGAGCGGGTAGAGGCATTCCCTGTGGACGGAGCTAAATAATCACGAGCGCACCAAGCTTTTGCGTCAAGAGCGTCTGGAAGCTGTGACATCCAAAAATAAACCATGGCTAACAATCAGATTCAGCCATACATTTTTGATCACTTCGATCACATTTTGGCGTCACTTTGACAGCGAATAACTTTACATGTGAGGCGTCCAAAGACTCCATTCATTATTTATTTCTAAAGAAACACGACAATCTATAAAAGGCTCCATTACCTTGTATCTTATGTTGTGGCTCCGAAGAAGCGTTTTTTTTTTTGTAAAAAATAGGCTAACGATTGCGTCATAACGAAACGACCCTCCGTCACACAGTAGAGAAACCGTATAGACGGAAGGAGAACCTTGCAGGCAATCGGGGGGACGTGGAGGCATAAAGTCCGATAAAGTCAAGGGAGAAGCCCATAGAGATTCATCTGCTGCTAGCTCATGAACAGCTAATACTCACTCTCTCTGTCTCTGTGAGACTTGAAAGGGAATGATTCAGATTTCACTCTGCAAAGCTACTAGAAGACACAGGTTGCTCACGGGACAGGCTCAGTTTGAGCCTGCGCAGTACGCCTGGCGATCAGCTTTTAACAGGCTTCAATTTTCTCAGTTGAAATCAATGTGTCCATTTCTTTTACTGTCTATGTTTTTACAACGGTAGATCCACGGACCCTCGTATCGCCCAATAATAATACCATCTCTGATTGCTTTCTACATTTTTAGTAGGGTGTCAAAGAATATCTGTGGACACACTTATGGTTTTACTCCCCTTGATTTGACAAAGAAAACTTTTATGCATTAATTATGGAATTTAATTATTGAATATAAAACTAAAATAACATACATGGTATTATTTTCCTAGTGAAAAAAACCTATACCAAAATGTTTAAATACATTTATTTCATACTAAGTATATTACAAATTAATTAGCATATTTACTGACATATTGCTTGAGACTTATTGATATTATAAATATAATTCATTTTTTTTTGGAGAATTTCTTTATTGCATAATGCACATTATTAGTAAGAACAGTATGCTATTTGGGAAGAAGATAGAAAATAAAATATTTAGAAGAATATGGGTAACATAACAGTTGATGGGTGCCACTGACTTTCAATCCATAATATGGAGAAAATAAATACTATGCAACTCAATGGGGTCCATCAACCATTTGGTTACGGGCATTCTTCCTTAACCAAACAGTTGAAACGGAGAGAATTCTCTGTTTCAACTATCCGTGAGCCAGAGCAAAACCTTACTTTCAGCTTTAGAGGTACAACATTGTCACATGGGCAGTACACTTGAAAGGACTTTGTACCTTTATTAGTGAAATGAAAGGCATACTAATGACTCTGTTTCATTCATTTCCCTTTCAGATCTACAGGTGTTTCTTAGCATTTCTGAAGTGTCAAAGTGAACCATCTATTCATGGTCAGAACCCTCAGCACAGCAGCAAAGAAGATCCTCATGCTCTCAGGCCCAGTGATGGGCCCTCATTGCATGGAAACATCAAGGCCCTCCAGAATAAAGAGCAGCAAACGTTGTCCTTAGTGGTTCACTACACACCCTGACACTCTCAAAGACTTCTCATACTATCTGTACAGCTCAGCGTTTATCATGTGACGGGATGGAAAACTGATTTGAGATGTTAGATCCATAGGACCAATATCAGAATCACTGAGAAGGACCAAACCAGAATCACATTTTTTTCTTTGTGTGCTTGTTTTTTTTTAATGATGCATTGAAAACGCATTGAATTCACACACTGTGGGGAGATCAAGTATTTGATACACGGCCAATTTCGCAGGTTTTCCAAATTACAAAGCATGTAGAAGTCTGTGAGTGGTCAATCTAAAACAAAAATCCAGAAAATCACATTGTATGATTTTTAAGTCATTCATTTGCATTTTATTGCATGCCATAAGTATTTGATCACCTACCAACCAGTAATAAATTCCAGCTCTCACAGACCTGTTAGTTTCTCTTCAAGAAGTCCCCCTGTTCTCCACTCATTACCTGTATTAACTGCACCTGTTTGAACCCATTACCAGTATAAAAGACACCTGTCCACACACTCAATCAAACAGACTCCAACCTCTCCACAATGGCCAAGACCAGAGAGCTGTGTAAGGACATCAGATAAAATTGTAGACCTGCACAAGGCTGGGATGGGCTACAGGACAACAGGCAAGTAGCTTGGCGAGAAGGCAACAACAGTTGGTGCAATCATTAGAAAATGGAAGAAGTCCAGGATGATGGTCAATCTCCCTCGGTCTGGAGCTCCATGCAAGATCTCACCTCGTGGGGCATCAATGATCATGAGGAAGGTGAGGGATCGGCCCTGGGTTGATATAGCAGGACCTGGTTAATGACTTGGACAGCACAGTCTCATCCCAAGACGTCATACAACTGACGCTTTTGACCATACGTCAACATCCGACGTTTTAGGGTACCCTTTAACGTCAGTTAGATGACGCCATCTAATCCTAACCCTACCCCAGACCTAAACCTACCCGCGTCATAAAGGGTACCGTAAAACGTCGGATGTTGACGTATGGTCAAAAGCGTCAGTTGTATGACGTCTTGGGATGAGACTGTTAGCTGGGACCACAATCTCAAAGAAAACCATTAGTAACACACTACGCTGTCAAGAATTAAAATCCTGCAGTCCACGCAAGTTCCCCCTGCTCAAGCCAGCGCATGCCCAGCCCCGTCTGAAGTTTGATCCAGGGGAGGACTGGGAGAAGGTCATGTGGTCTGATGAGACAAAAATAGAGCTTTTTGGTCTAAACTCCACTCGCTGTGTTTGGAGGAAGAAGGATGAGTACAACCCCAAGAACACCATCCCAAGCGTGAAGCATGGAGGTGGAAACATCATTCTTTGGGGATGCTCTTCTGCAAAGGTGACAGGACGACTGCATCGTATTGAGGCAACCCGGTCTCATCCCAAATCGTCATATAACTGACGTTTTGGGACGTCTTTTGACCATACGTCAATATTCGCCTTTTTAGGGCCCCCTTAAACGTCGGTAGATGAGGTTATGGGATCCTAACTCTACCCCATACCTAAACTTAACCCTAAACCTAACCCGTCACCTAACTGACGTTAAAGGTAAAGCGTCAGTTGTATGACGGCCCGGGATCGCCATCTACCGACGTTTAAGGGGGCCCTAAAAAGGCGGATATTGACGTATGGTCAAAATACGTCCCAAAACGTCAGTTATATGACGATTTGGGATGAGACTGTGTTAATTGAGGGGAGGATGGATGGGGCCATGTATTGCAAAATCTTGGCCAACAACCTCCTACCGTCAGTAAGAGCATTGCAGATGCGTCGTGGCTGGGTCTTCCAGCATGACAAAGACCCGAAACACACAGCCAGGGCAATAAGGAGTGGCTCCGTAAGAAGCATCTTAAGGTCCTGGAGTGGCCTATCCAGTCTCCAGACCTGAACCCAATAGAACATCTTTGGAGGGAGCTTAAAGTCTGTATTGCTCAACGGCAGCCCTGAAATCAGAAGGATCTGGAGAAGGTCTGTATGGAGGAGTGGGTCAAAATCATCAGTGTGTGCAAACCTGGTCAAGAATTTTAGGAAACGTATGATCTCTGTAATGCAAACAAAGGTTTCTGTCCCAAATAATAAGGTCATGCAATAAAATGCAAATGAATTACTTAAATCATACAATGTGATTTTCTGGATTTTTGTTTAAGATTCTGTCACTCAAAGAGTATACCAATAAAAATTACAGACTTGTACATGCTTTGTAATTGAGGAAAACCTGCAAAATCGGCAGTGTACTCTCCCCCAATACTCGTTCTCCCCACTGTAAATACACTGATTGTACTCAAATGCTGATTATATAAGGAACTTTTGAATGAAGACAATACATTGCTAATGGTGCAGTGCAACAGCAGTTAGTGTAAGTGTCTGTGCTGTGTGTAGTGTAGTGACACTTGTTGCCAACAGTAGGAGCCCCTGCCCTTGTCATACCAAAGTCTGTTCCCATGAACACTCTCATTGCTTATGCACATAGAACTGTGGCAAGTTCATTCGATGTCCATGTGCTTTTTCCTTTAATACAGAAATTATTGGTCTTTGTTTGTGGCATGTTATTTAATCTCTCGACAGTTCCTGTGTATGTAGCACAATATTTTTAAGACTGTGTTGTATATATGTACATTTCCTCTGCTTCACTGATATCCATTATCCTATCAAGTAATCTACTTTCATTACGTTTCATAAAAATGTATATAACTGTGAGTCATGTCATGTTAAAATGCAGTTATAACGAACGTTGCAGTATTTTGGGACTTCGGTCCTGCATCATATATGCACATTTTTTAGAAAGTGTGAAAATTTGAATATGTGCCATTTGCATAGTAAGTTCCATAAGCCCACAGTTTCTCTCCTTTTCATCAACGGAACACCCACTGAGTCCTATATGTGCATCATTATTCCTATCCCTGGAAAAGATGAAGTGAATGCAGAGTCTGCTATAAATGTGTTGAATTCTTTCTCCCTGGAATGATTTTTGAGGTTTAAAAGTGTTTTATATATTACTGTAGCTACACTAATGTTCACTGTATCATGAGCATTAATATCAATGCAACACTGTTCAAAATTGTTTTTGTTTATGCTATTCACTTCATTCTTTTATTTATTCACTTTATACACTTTTATTTTTTTGTTCAAACATGATTTAATGTTAAATTAGTTAATGTTTTCATTTTGAAATAACATGTTCAAGTAGCTTGATGAAAAAGGGCAAATTAATTTTGTTCAGCTTACTTAAAGAAATCAGATTAATCTAACAAATTAACTGTTCATCCAGGAGTGTACTTTATCCATTTGAGTTGAGATTACATGAATGATTTTATTTGTGTTAAAGTAGCATTAGAACATGGGGACATGATTTCCACTTCCCACCGTGTTTTACAGGCTGGATAGGGAGAGTTCATGTTGAAATAAAGTGTTGTTATTTATATTTTCAGCAAGATGAGAGTATAGTTCCTACCATCATGTGTTTGCGTCGAAGACCTGCTAACATGCATTAGTTGCTTTAATAAAAAAGCAAGAATTGTGGGAATGTTGAATGTAAACTGTATCATCTTTGAGCTGTTAAAAATTGTCTATATATATAAAATAGTGTCTAAAGTTGATTTAATTAAGATATTTGGACATGTGTTTACTTGTATTTACTCTATTAAGTTCCCACATAAAGTTGTCCCCCATGAAAGTTTTATAATGCCTTGTGTTATAATGCCAATATCATTCATAGTAAACACATTACTCATGAGAACATTATATTTAAAGCAATGAATGCGGAAAGGATCACCTGCACTTCCACCCACATAGTCACACTATGCAGAAAACAAGAATGTTTCTGTTAATAAAGGTCAAAGATCTGATTACTGGGCCTAGATGTATCCTTTATTGCATTTTGTGGGTGAAGATCTCACGTTTTAAATTATACTGATGACTTTAGAAAATGTGAGCCCTGGCAGAGAGACTGAAGAAAAGTCAGTGGGAGTGGAACTGAGGTTAGATGCTGCAGTTCATTTGAAACCTGTTTTTTTTTCTTCTGCTTTGCAGTTAAGCAATACTTAATAATCAGCAGTTTCTGTTGTAGACAGTCCACAACAGTACATAAATGAGATGAAAGCTGTTTTGTTTTGATGTAAATGATGGCTTATGAGAAGCACAAAACATGGTGGCATTGAATGTCCAACAATTAAAAAAAAAATGTTTAACTGAATCTCTCACAGATGAAACTCTCCTTTACAATGCTCTTGATTATTTAACCAGAAGTCAAGGAAGATCAAATCCAGTTATGAGAATATTCGACAGAGACCACCACTTAGTGGTAAAAATGAGGTCAGAAGGGGCTTTTAAAAGCAAAAACAAAGAACATGTCTTTCATGTATTTTCGAGGATCTTTTACAGATGTGGTTAACTAGAATTTTATTGACCTTGATTGTCAATGAACGAAACGATGGCTCACTGATAACAGGTTTCAGAAAGTCTGTTTTTCCTGTGTTTGTATTCACAGCTTTGCAGATTCTGCACCGTTCTTCTCTGTGGCCAGATATTTTATTTAGATAGATTATGTTGTGTAGATATACAACATGTGACTTTATTTCCTGTGGTTTGGACAAACAGAAAGGTTAGGTCCCCAAAATAACATTGCAGTTGACTTTAAAGACGAGAAGTACTGTATAGTTTATAACCCTATACTCTTTAAAAAAAAGAGCAGAGCTTTATATTGCAGAGATGCCATAGAAGAACCATTTTTAGTTTCTCAAAGAACCATTGAGTGAACATTCAAAGAAAGATTTTTTTTAAATAATCTAAAGGACCTTTCTTCAGTATAAATAATCTTTTGTGCAATTGAAAAGATTCCATGGACTTTACAGGTTCTTCATTGAACCATCAATGCCAATCGATTTAAAATCTTTATTTCTAAGAGTGTATGAAGAGTTCAGATGCAAAAGCCTCTAAGTGCCATTTGAAATTTTCTTCTAGAATGATCATTTTTATCAATATTGTATATTTAAGTTAAGTTATTTCACTTAAATTGCAATGAAATGTCATTTAAGTGAAATTACTGAACTTAAACATACAATCTTGATAAAAATTATCATTCTAGAAGAAAATTTCAAATGGCACTTAGAGGCTTTTGCATCTGAACTCTTCGTATAGTTACTCTGCTGCACTTAATAAGAACTGGCTTCATACGTGCACTAAAAATAGTCAGTTGGTTCAGAAAGGTGACACTAGGGCATAGAAAAACTCATATCATTTGTTTGCAAGATGTCACTTGGTTTTATGCGTGTATAAATTGCAATGGCATTATTACACTGTGTGACTTAAGTTAATATATATTTATTCAAAACATTTCTTTAGAAATATTTAATGACAAAAAATCTGTTAGGCCAAAGACAGAATGTTGAATCTGCAAAGACAATGACCTTTGAGCAAATAAAATCTGTGGCCTCATGGAATCCATGCCTTGCTTACGCCAAATTGCGTAAACACCCCGTTAGTCCCAGCCCATCTAAAAAGGTGACATCTATCAGGAAGTCACAGTCAAATGTGCTCAATTGCATTCAGAACAGCTCTTCAGAACTGCATGGGTGCCACTGGAGTACACGTCTCTTCTCTTGTCAACTCGTCTTCTCTTCATCATGATAAACACATTTCACAGTAGCTACAATCCCCCACCCGTGCCTCCACGGGCAGGGTACAGCAAACCCCAGCCAGTGGGAAATACAGCTTTGGTCAAGATTTTGTCAGTGATTCTACTGATGTTAATGATGCTGACATTCGGAGGCTTCGTCTACATGTTCAAGAAACTCAACCTGGTATGAGCTGCTCTTCTTTCTGTGACTATTTGCTCTCGCATTTGTATTTATGGTAAAATGGTAGGAAGAAACTAATTAAATGTTGTTAAATGTAAGGTCATTTTCATGTGAAAGTCTATATATATATATATATATATATATATACACACACACACACACACACACACACACACACACAGACACACAGAAGAGATTCATTATTTAAAATTTAAGGATTTAAGCTAATTTATTGTAGAGACAATTAACAATGTGTCTCTTTATCAAGTTTTCAAATGCAAAAACTAGCTCATTCACTCAAAAAAAAATTGATAAAAAAAATGTCAGAATGGTACTAAACTAATTGACAAAAATATATTATGAAGCCTGTTATGATGTGCTAATTACGTACGACGATAAGAGAAACAGAGGCGAAATCTTGATTATTTTCTCTCAGCATAAACAGAAACAGACTGAAAAGACTAAAAGGCCTGATCTCAATGGTCTATTTCCTGGTTTGTGTGGTTTCATGAGCAAGGCAGCATGCTGTGCATCAAAGAAAAAAACGCAACATAAACCAGCATTTCGATGTCAAGAGGAAGCTATTATGCAATCTCATTGTACGAGTTAAATGAAAGAGGAGTGACTCAATAATAATACACATGATTATTACCTCAGATAAGCATCAGCAATAATTAAACAACAACAGAATTGAGTTGATTAGAGATTCCAAGTGCAAAAGTAAAGACGTATTGCTTTCAATCACCAATCATTGATGTTTATGGTTTAAATTATCATCTGTGAGGTGCAAAAAATCCAGATAATAGCAAATGATTTAGACAATTGAACACAATTTAGCTGTTGTCTAATTCCTTTATAAAAACAGAGATTCAGATAACATTCTCAACCCCCTGAAAATCATTGTCTTGTTCACATAGTGGTTTTGATGTGCTTATAACACTATGATAATATGTTTATTTTTGGTGCTGTTCATTTTTACCAAATATTCTTTATGCATTAAGGGAAATAATTGGTTTATCTTGTTCCTTCATCAGCTGCAGCTCCATGGGAGTTATCATGAAGACGGGACGGACCTGCTGAGACTAGAGGACTGTCTGAAAGACAAATTTGGAGAAAACTCAGAGGCAGAATGTAGGGAACTGATATCGGTCATAGAAAAGGTATACATTTATGCCATGTGTTTAAGTCCTGCTTTCGATAATCCGAGATCTACATGTGTTGTGAATCATTAAGTATAGAAGTAATACCATGAAAAGTTTATAACTAAAATATCATTATTTTGCATGTATCAATAATATACTTTGTCTTCATCCCAAAGGTTTTACAATCAAATAAAAAAGGTAAGTAGCATTATTGATTTCTTTTCTGTTGCTATTTGGGTTAGCATGGTTTTCTGTATGTTGGTGCCTGCACCAAAAACAAAAAACCCAAATAAAAAGGTTGGCTTTTAGCAAGCAATTTGGTGTCATTCTAGTTTTGATATGATATTTGTATATAATTCTTGAGACCTAACTGTTGTTGTGTAATTATCAGTGTCTAGATTAACTGCAGGACCAACTGGACCGGCTGCACACATGGTTCTTTTCACCAAACAGAAAGGTGATGGACACACATTACCTTTTCAGTCTATGACACAATATATTCAAGACTCATTTAGTTGACTCATTAAACCAAATCATGAAATAACGGGAAGACATGCGAATGTGTGACGATAATGGCATTTTACCTTTTTTTTAACACCAACAGATACGAGTGAGTTCACAAGGTCAAACAACCTTTTTTGGGATCTAGACCATTCACTGATACAGGAGGTACAGCTCAGCAGCAAAGGGGACATGTTGATCATCCAAAAACCTGGAATCTATTTTATCTACTCCCAAGTCACCTTCTCCAAACAATCTAAAGGTGCATTAAAGCAAGCCATAAGGGTCACCGGACCCGAGAAACAGGAAGACAAGGAGCTACTCAAGGGTTTTTGCAGCTTGAATGACAGGACATCAAATTTGTGCACAGCCTCCCTGGCGGGGGTGTTCCAACTACAGAAAGACCAAAAGCTCTATGTTACAGCAACAAACACATCCTTGGTGAACAGGGACTCCTGCAGCTTTGGATTATTCAAATTATGGTAAAGAACTCTCAGGAACTGAACTGTTCAAGATGGAGATAGAGATGGATGATGCGAGACAGTGAGGAAATTGATGCACTATATTTAAACGGATACCGTGATGATTACGTGACATATGAAAGATTTCAGCTCCCACGGTGCACCTCTTCTCATTGACGTCAAACCACAATCCAAGTTTAGGGCATACAAGGAAATCACGTAAATCTTTCTGAATAAGGGAACCTCCTGGAATTTCCTTTCAGCTTTATCGTTCATTGCAAATATAATTCAATAAGAATACCATGGATGTTTTCAAACCACTATAGTGGCAGTGTTTGTATGGAATTATTTATTGCTTTCCCCTTTTCTCTGTTTTTTCTGCTTCCCTTTTTTTAATATTTTATAAATTATAATAATAAACTATTGAATTAATAATAAATATATTTATTTAGGTATATGTTTGACAAACTTATATCTGATGCTTAAATCTTACCTTGAGTAGGCTATTTATTTTAAATTTAGGCAACAAACTTTAAAAAAAAAATCTGTTCCTGCTGCTATATATTATATATATATGTATATATATATATGTGTGTGTGTATATATATATATATATATATATGTGTGTGTGTGTATATATATATATATACACACACATACACACACACATACATATATTTTGTGAATATATTTTGTGAATGTATATAGTAAAGTGTAATTTACTCCTGTGATCAAAGCTGAATTTTCATCATCATTACTCTAGTCTTCAGTGTCACATGATCCTTCAGAAATCAGTCTAATAGGATGATTTGCTGCTCCAGAAACATGTGATTATTATCAATGTTGAAAACTATTTTTTACATTTTTATTTCAGGATTCTTTGATGAATAGTTCAATAGTTCAGTTGATGATTCTTTGATGAAAGTTCAAAAGAAGAGCTGAAATGGAAAGCATTTGCAACATTAAACACTACCCTTTAAAAAGTTTGGGGTCAGTAAGATTTTTTTTTTTTTTGGGGGGGGGGGGGGGGGGGGGGGGGGGGGATAAGAAATCAATACTTCTATTCATCAAGGATGAGTTACATTGAACAAAAGTTACAGTAAAGACATTTATAATGTTAGAAAAGATTCTATTTTGAATAAATGCTGTTCTTTTGAACTTTCTATTCATCAAAGAATTTGAAAAAACTGTTTTAACATTGAAAGTAATAATGAATGTTTTTTGAGCATAAAATTATCATATTAGAATAATTTCTGAAGGATCATGTGACACTCAAGACTGGAGTAATGATGCTGAAAATGACATTTTAATATATATTAAAATAGAAAACAATCATTTTAAATTGTCATAATATTTCACAATATTACTGTTGTTTTTTGTTTTTTTTTTGTTTTAAAAAAATGCAGCCTTGGTGAGCAGAAGAGACTTCTTATAAAAACATTAAATGATCTAAAACTTTTGACCGGTAATTTATATATGGGTTTTCATTCATACATTCATTGTTTTAAGTCTACTACCACACAATTCCCCCAATAACCCCAGGCCGGCTAAGAGTTTGTATTTTATCATCAACGTTTCCAATAGGCCATGAGCTGTGCAAGTGTTTCCTAATATAGCAGGCATCTATGTCTTCAGGTTGAGAGAAGCTCTATTCTCAGAGTTTGGAAACTAATGTGTAGGATAGTGTATATTTCACTAAAGCCTACTAGTTCTGTTTTTAACCTTCTATTTGATAACAACCATGAGCTAACTTCTGCTGTGATTTTCCAGCATTCCACCCTCCTCCATGGAAACAGTGAGTTTTAGGTGACAAACGTGTTCTCATTTCAGAGCCACGCTGAAGCCTCTGCTTACAGGAAGTTGCCAGCCACTACACTCACTCCAGCTTCTACATTTACCCAGTCCCTATAGCAAAGTAATTCACCACATCACACATACGACACATGTAGTCGTCCACATTTCACAAGGTGGAATTTCCTCATGTTTAAAAAAAAGATTTTAAAAAAAATCTAATATATAGCTTATTAACATGATGTTATTTTTATTAAAACAATTCCTTATTGAAATTATAACAACATTAAAAACACAAGCACTAGAAAAAACAACAAAAAACAACAACTTATAGATGTATAAGCACATATTGCATAGATCAGCTTCGCAAAACATAAAACTTGTGTTCTGCAGACACGGGCACTTTTAAGAGAGGAAACTGACGCGGACAACATTCTTAAAACCCTCATTTATGATCTCCTGAAAGTGCTATTCATTTTTTTTCCTGACACATTCATGACATTGCAAGAACAAACTGAAGTTCCTTTCATTGATAGCAGTAGCCACCTGTAGCAAATAGCAAGTTTCCACATGATACTATGCACACTCGCATAACCTACTGCCCAATCTGTTCCACATAATACACACATGAATATCACATTTACCACTGCAGATGTCATAACTTTAGACACATAGTTTAAAAATTCAGGAGTTTCCATAACAACAGCAACAACAACAATACAATCAGGGTTAACACTTTAAAATAATATTTAAGGCTATGTGTAACACATGGCATGCAAGGTTAATTGCTGGAAAACAAACACGCACACGAACATGAAACAGATTTACACAGTACCACAGTAACAGAATTATATTTGTGCACCTCAGAGCACATCTTATTGCCTAATTGGAAGAATATATTATACAGAATACTCCTTCCAAGAGAAAGACTGGCTCTTGAATGAACGCACAGCAATTGTAACCAGTCGCATATTGCATTGAACTGCCACAGCAATGTTCCGGAGGTGACATAGTGGGTTTAAAAAGACAAAGAAAAAAACTCCCCACCCAAGTTTTGCTCATCTTTACAGCATTTTGTCTGCACTGCTCCACTGCTTAAGACGGAGATCGTCCCTCCAGTCCAAAAGCGATAGAAAGCATTAGTCACGGTTATGATCGGCAATGAGTCATTGAAAGGTTTAGCACTCCAGACAGGGTCATTTGTGTAAGCGGCCATGTAATTATTCATTCATTCGATGTTTAAAGGTCAGGAAAAAAAGCTGTACCATGAATGCCACACATGACTATGGCAGAATAGGAATGGGTAAGAAATGTATTGCACTGCACCTCCAGTGCACTTGCTGATAGGGAGAGGTTTGCTGGGGGAGGGGGGATACATTAAAATTGGGTTCCAACCACATT
The DNA here is from genome assembly GCF_016745375.1 of Pimephales promelas. The sequence continues at coordinate 925,109 of NW_024121126.1, forward strand.
TGTTTCTCATTCAAATATGAGCCTCCAGATATGATCAAACATCAGTGCCTAAAGTACCATATGTTTCTACGTACACTCGGTTTTCGAGTCCTAAAAGGGCCCATAGTATCAAATTCACAAACATACAGGATTTTTTTGGTTTCAAATATATATGAAATAGTTTTAAGCCTCTGAAAAAGGTTGAAATTTCTAGTAACACTTTACAATGCGGTCTCATTAGTTAACATTAGTTATTGTGATCACATTAAATAACAATGCACAAAACATTTGTTACAGTATTTGTCAATCTTTTTTAACCTTAATAGGAATAAAACTGTTTATTGTTTGTTCATGTAAGTTCACAGTGCATTAAATAATAATAACAGATTCAACTTTTGATTTTATAGAAATGTTTCATTCTTAGTCCATGTTAACAAACGAAACCTTATTGTAAAGTGCAAGCAAATTTCCTGCTGTATTTTTATCATCAAAATAGTTGACATGGTTCTTTTTGCCATAGTATCTATGATATATACATATTTATACTGTATACAAGTATATTTACATACATTTTATGATGTATTTTATTAGTATAGTATTATAAACTTGACTCTTTCTGACAACTATATCCCTGAAAGCCTTATACTATTGATGATTATCAGAAGCATGATTATGTAATATATAACGGCTGTTATATATTAAAAAAAAACGTGCACCCATGCTGATGTAAGTGACTGTCTGGGGAACACGTTTGAATGGGAATACACTGAATCTAAACCAACCGTCCAATGACATATTACAGGAATTTAACTCAAAACCATCAAACTAAAAGGAAAAACCAAACTCATTTCAAGATGGCAAGTAGGGCATCTCATGTCAATCAGGTGAAACCACAAATCTCAATCTTGTTCATTTGTGACCTAAAAGCTACCTCAAGCAACAACCATTTTCACATTATAAAAGCAGAAATAGGGCATAAAAGAGTAATACTTGTGGATACGATGGAGTACTGTAATGTTCAACCACAAATATCTTCTCCAGCACCATTAACAGAATATATTCACTTGTGCAATAGTCAGAATGCTGTTTAATGGGCTGAATGTCATTGGATTTCTCTTTTAAATGACCAGTAACAGTCAAAGTGAGGCAGATATTTGTTCAGTTCAAACACCATCTTTTCTGTGATGTTTCTTCTTGGAGTGCTTGAATGAACCGGAAGGGGAAAAATATGGAAAAGTTGAGGACTTGAATCCGACAGTTATCTGAAGTTTTCCTATCACTGAATACTACCTAAATAAGCAGCTCACTTGGTTTTCTAGAACAGTTGCCGTATTGTTCTCAGAAATCACTTCACAGGAGCGTGAAGCAAACCACCCAGTGATATTCTTCCATATGGCGAGAAAAACAGTCGATAAGTCGATATTCTTGTCCTTTTGATGAAAAATGGCTAAAAATCCCCAACACGGTGACTTTCCAAAAGCAATGTTCAGTGTGTAATGTGATGGAAAAACACATAAAAACACATTTGTGAGGAGGACAAACAGACATAGAAACACATACATGAGCATGGCAAGGGGAAACAGGCGAGCATCCAGAGTGTTCTTTAGTGACCTCCTTCCTCCCAGGAACAGTCATTCTTTTGCTTGGCCAACTTCTTGACTACACGCTCCAGCTCCTTACGGGACTTCTGTTCCTCTTCCAGACACTGCTTCATCAATTTATTCTCCTACATTCACAAACACATTGCATCAGAATATAACGGCATAACAACAGTTAGTTCAGGCCAAAAAATATTACTATAACCCAAAATCTTACCTTTTTTAATTCATGGACTTCATCTTTCAAAGCATAAACCGCATCAACAAGACTTCTGCAGACAATACGTTAAAAAATATTCTTTAAAACATTCAATGGAAATTTCATTTCACAGTGGAAAAAAGCACATGTATAGTAAGAATAAAAAGTCAAGACCAGAGTAAAGATCGAAAAAATTTGGGTTAACTATTTTTTCTCTTACACCAAAGTAAGTGATTTGTTCCAGATTTTTTTGTTTGAGTTTTTTTGTAAACGTGGTTGCAATTCTCTTCACAGTCTGATAGTACTCACTTAAGTTAAGTGGTCTAAATGTATATACTGTATATATATATATATAGGAGTGGGCGATATGACCAAAATTCTATTTCACGGTATGACTAATGACGCTTTTATAAGCTGACGCTTTTATCCAAAGGGACTTACAATTAATATATTTGTCAGAGGTCACACGCCTCTGGAGCAACTAGAGGTTAAGTGTCTTGCTCAGGGACACATTGGTGTCTCACAGTGGATTCGAACCCAGGTTTCTCACACCAAAGGCATGTGTCTTAAAGGGATACTCCACTTTTTTTGGAAATAGGCTCATTTTCCAACTCCTCCAGAGTTAATCAGTTGGGTTTCACCGTTTTCGAATCCATTCAGACAATTTTCTGATATTTAGAAGAATATCTGTAACCAGACAGTATCTGGTCTCATTGACAATCCCTAACGTGATTGGTTGTAGAGAGAACGTGCTACGATTGGTCAGGTCAATGTTATCTGATTGGCTTAAGGAAACCGGTGGGTGGAGTACATTTATTTGTGGATTATATATATATATATATATATATATATATATATAAAAAATCTATGAAAGGCATAGAACCATAAAGTATTTGTTCATTCATTGCAGTTTCTTGACACTTTTGTTTTCTCTGGCTGATGTTCATGTATTTTGGAGGAGGCGTGGCTTTAGAGATGCTCTGAAGGGAGGGTGAGATCTTAGGCTTTCAAATATAGCTCACTATTGTTAGCCTCTCTGAAAATTGCCAACCCTACCTTTAACCCTCATTTCTGCACTATTTCTAGGTCACTACAAACATAAAAACAAAGTCTAAGTATTTTCATAAATGGACTTAATGCTAATTAGAGAACAAGATCACCTTTGAGTAATTCTGCTATCAGACAACTGAACATACTTCTCCTCTATGATCGTCTGGCCATTGCTCTTGATCTCCTCAACAATGATCTTCTCTTCTTCTGGAAGCAGGACCTGGGGGATGCACTCCTTACGCACAGCTGTGTGAATAAATCAAAGCTTTTAATTAAACTATATTGGCATTATTAAAAATAGCATCAGTAGCTTAATTATACCGTACATGTAACAGGCAGTTCTAACCTGTGGTGGATTGGTGGAGGCTGGCTCCAGTGCAATAGGCCTCAATCACTTTAAGGATCTGGGCATCCTCCTCTAGAGCTACTGTGCCTGCCAGTCACAGAAACAACAATTACAGAGGGACAAACCACCAAAATATTATCTATTTCTATTTGTTTGTGCATGCTAAAAGATAAGTTGGCAAAGCTGCATGTAAAAGGGTGACTTTAGATTGATTTTTATTTATAATTTTAATATACCTACTTTTTCTAATCAGCAACTCATCATCTGATTGTTTTCTCTCCGTTTTTCTCTTTGGGAGGAACTTCTTGATTGGTCTGGGGCTTTTACTAGAGTCCTGAGGAAACAGTCTGGTGTTAATGAAGTAACCACATCTGCTGAGCTCTGAATAAAAGCACCAAAACTGCAGATAACAGAGCTTAATTTGTGTTCAAATCCAGAGCGAGGATGCTAAGAAATTAGACCAACAAATGGTAGCTTACATAAGTTATGACGCCATTCAGGATAATTTAAGAGCAAATTATCAGGGACTCATGAATAAAAACAATTCGCACTTGAAAGACCCTTGTCTGTTTGTGAACTAATTATTTTAGTTTGTCATTTGAGGACTTTGTTACAGCAGTGTCAAATGCTAACACCTCGTAATGAGTCATCAAAATTAATTATTAGAGCCACCTTCGTTTAATTGTCTGAAGGACAGTTTATTTAAAGACACACCTTTTTTGTCTGCCAATGTTATGATGACAGCTTTAATAAAAATGATGTTAGGAGCGTGTTGATGAATATATTTTTAAGGGTTTAACTTTAAAGCATTGTCAATGACAACCATTCAGTTTAGTCACAGCTTTAGCAAAAAGCCATCAAGCAGCAGAAGTATAAAAGTTAGATTGAAAGTTGATTGACTCAAAGACTTTTCTATTAAGAAATATGCACATACAGAATTCACTCGGCATGCTTCATGCTGAATGGCATTTTCAGTTTGTATGCTCTACTCAAACAGAGTGAAAGTAAATGGAAGAAGTTTGCAGTATGCAGTAATGTTCGTTACCAAAACCAACAGAAGCGAAAGTGGAAAAATATGAGCGAACTGGCATACAATGCATAAACTACATATAGAAAAAGGTGAATGAAGTGCTTGGTCTCTTGAAGGACTTTCGAAGGATGCTGCTAAAATAAATAAAATATTTAGTTTGTAAAATACCATGAAAACTAGCAGCAAGGACTGGTTTAGGGAAAGTCATCTAGACCTAACAAATTGCCATTATACAATGCGGTACATGTTGCTCAGAATACCGGGACATAAAACAGAATCATGCAGCATGATTGGAAAATAATATTCTTTCTTATGTTGACAAGAACTGTGATCTTAAACCTTACAGTAACTAGGTATTATGAGTCATTTTGCCATTTCTATGAACATCTAAATGGCAGATACTGATTTTTTTTGAACATCTAAATTTAGCTTACCAACATAAATTCTCTTGGGGCATCAATCCCTCAAGAAATTGCACCAGTCCCTGATTAAACTGCACTTCGCAGGTTTATAACACAGGTAACCAATTTAAATGTGCTGTTATGTTTTATCATCTGTCACTGAGAAAGCTTTTCATCAACTTGAATTCTCATAAAGGAATATTTGATTAGAATTTTTAGAATGTAAAATGTTTTCCAACCCTTCAGTAACTGTGGCAACAGCTAATGCCTCATTCCCCTCGAAATCACTCGAGATAGTATGCAGACATTCTCGCACTGTACTCACCTCTTTTAAATGCACTTTAGACATTGCACATAACACACAAAAAAAAAAAAAAAAACAAAAACAAAAAAAAAAAAAAAAAAAAACAGAAAAATAGGAAAAGATAGGGACTGATGAGATATGGGGGAAGGTGGTCTTATATTATATTATATTATTATATTTATCATATTTTGTACAGGATTGACAATGGCAATTGTTACATAGGAGGAAGGATGGAAATAAAAATCTACAAAAACAATATGGGCAGTATGGTGGTAGTGGGGAGTGATGGTAAGGACAATGGTAATAAATAATAAATGGTTACTTTGTGTACACACGCATACACATACCCACGCTCATACACGCTCACTTACACAAAAAAAAAAAAGAATGTAAAATGGTAAAAATCTTCACATTCTTTTCTCATTAGTCAAATGGTAAAAAAGTCATTTCATATAGTCATTTTATATATTGATTTCCTGTTTTCACAGACAAGTCTTAGGCTAGTCCCAAACTAAAATGTGTGTTTGAGCTGTTTTAACTGAAAGCAACTTAAATATCTTAAAATAAGTCAGTGGCATCATTTTGTCTCAAGGTGCACACCAGTAATGCTTTTTCTTTTTCAAGAAACGTTTATAAAAGCTACTTAAATGCCCTAAATATAGTAAGGTCGAATCCTGGCTTAATCTAAGAACTGTCTGTGATGCCAGGCCTATAAGTAGTGTTTAAGGTTGTAAATTTAACTACAATTACAATACGCAATACAATACATACACACGTTTGTTTCACTATATTATTGAGGACATTGCTTAGACTTCCATTGATTTTATATTAGGTTAATTAACATAACCCTAAACTAGCGAGGGCCAGTAAAACGTTGTCATAACATTTCACTATGTAATTGAGGACATTTGGCCCATACAAGCATATATATATATATATACAGGTATGTGTGTGTGTGTGTGTGCGTATATATATATATACACACGCACACATAATTTTTTTAAAATAACAAGAAAAGTGATTAAAAAAGCCTGTAATTTTGCCATGTCTTGCATGTACATTGCATGATGAAGACGGACTCAACTGCAGCGTCAAGTACCACCAAATGGAAAGCAAGTTTTTGCAATTCTGCTACCACACTCAGCTTGAAATGAGTAAAGTGTTTAGCGAAAAACCAATCTTGCTTTTTGAAAAAAAAAAAAAAAAAACCTGGACTGGTGTAGGACAGGAACAATGCAGTGGTCTTGAGATGCACGTTTTACATTTTTTCAATTGAAATGGACACTTAAAAATGTGGATATAAAAATATATAGAGTGAATCTTTCCATAGAACAACAATTAAAAAAAAAATAGCATGGAATGGAAATAAAACAAGCAAGATATTGACTTCTAAAGGCATTTCAGTATTTTACTTGTCTGCAATAATAATGTATCTGCAAGTGTCTTTTTATTAATTTGATTAATTACATTTCATGCAATTAATGTGTTTAAATGTAATTCCGTATATACAATACAGTATGAAGCATCTCAACAAAAGCTGTTTATTCATGCAGAAAAGGGTTTGTTTGGGGTTGTGGGTATATTGATTAAAGAAGATGAGGTTTGAAGGTTAAAAGGCAAGATATGTTACAATACACATTGTTTACTGCCTACCGACATTTTGCCGTTGTATCTGAACTTCCTTTCAACTAAAAATTAAATACAACATAGCAAAGATCATAAATGATAAATGAATGGAACTTGAGCAAAGATCATTGCATAGGGTGGAGAAGATACAAGGCAAACAAAAAGACACCGGAAATGAGTGGCTTGCCACAGAACGAAAGAGAAAAAAAAACAGAAAAGCATGGATACAGCGTGCAACACCAGTGCTAGCCAAGCACACAGACACGACCACACACACACAAAAACAGATTCACATCTACTCTTACCTTCAGGATATAAGACATCCTCTATAGAAGCAGAAAATGGAGAGAGAATGAAGATGTGGATGAGAATAAAAGAACAGCCTGATAGGAATATGATGGAAAGATCAGTGAGAGGTGAACATTAACTGTTGTAGAGAAACAGAAGATTTCACATGCATTCATCAGTTGCTAACACCCGTTGCACAATCTTGTAGAGATGCAGTGCACATTAGAGAGAAGTTCGAGTGGGCTTTGGGTAGTGTTAGCTAATATCCAGCTCAAAGACCACTAAACATTCCACTTAAATCTAAGGTAACACCTCCACCGCAATTTGAGATAAAGAGACTGACGGTGGCTTGCAAACTTACAGTAAGAGTTGCTTTGTATGCATCGGCTTCCTGCTAGGACCACCAAGAATGCACAGAGGTAAATTACGCTCCCACTCAAGATCTCTTATGACTATTTTCCAGACAGCGTACCTCTTTATAGCTTAGGGCAGCGGAGGGCTTGAGGGGTGGCGCTGGCCTCAGGCAGCTTAAGGACCAGGGCTTGGTGACCTTGGGGGGTTCGAGAGGACCTCGGTTAGCCACAGGAGTACCGAAACTGTGCAAGTGGTGGGACAAAGCACCAGTCACGGTTAGAGGCTTACCCTCAACACTCTGCAAAACAAGAAAATAACGATTCACCTGTAGGAACGCATCATTGGGAGTGATGTAAAACACAAAAAAACATTGACAATGGGTTCTTATTACCTTCAACATTGTTCCAACTGGACTTCCTTCCTTGGTGTAAGCATGAAGATGTTCTAACCACTCCAGCTGCTCCTGTAAACTACTACAGAACACCATGATGTGATCTATTGTCCCTCCTAAAAAACACAACCAAAAAATAATAATCTGCCAAAGGGAAGATTCAATGAGAACAAGATAAACTGTTTAAACACGTGCTTCTTTGCATTACACAAGTTTTGTTTGGAAAGTTCCAATTAAGAAATACAAATATACACTACTGTAAAAAGTCTGGGCTCTGCAAAATAGTCTTGATCAAAAATACAGTAAAACTTTAGTATTCAATCTTAAAATATTTTACAATTTAATTTATTTCTGTAAAGCAAAGCATCATCATTCCAGTCTTCAGTGACACACGATCCTTCTAATAATTAACTGTTGTGTACCATGTCTTTGATTCTACAGTATGTATTTTATGATACAACCAACGGTCAATGTAACCCAATCCGAATTTTGTCTCCTATCTATTTCATCCTCTTTTAATGACTCACACTTTAGTGTACATCACCTTCTCTTAGAATGCAATGTGTGTTTGTTATATATATCGGAGTATAAATGGACACAAATTTATAAACACTCTTGAGATAGAGTCATAAGTCCTCCCAACAGAGGAATCTGCAGTTTGGAAATTCCCCCTTTCTTATTGGTAGAGCCAACCCTGAAAGGTTGAACCTTTCTCACACTTTAAATGACCAAGGGCCGGCAGGTCACAATCTGCACTCCAGCCATGGGAACAGAGTCAAAAATTGTCCTTCAGGAACTTTACATGAAATATATTACTGCAAAGCCCATGCAAGTATACATTTCCTCTGCAAATGATAAGCTGATGGTTCTTTTTTATAGTTAATGGATCTTTTCTATAGTTCCCTTTCCTACTTCCAGTTTAATTATGTCACTCAACATTTTACCCATGTATGTATGTATGTATGTATGTATGTATGTACTGTATACATATTTGGTTCTGATTCTCTGCTTGCAACAAGGTTTATTTTACGACCTTGATCTTGTTACATGCTCACATTTCTTATAATAAATGAATAACCAAAAGACTTTGTTGGACGAACTGATTAATTGATGGTATATTAATTTAGCTACATCAAGTTAATCCAATTAACTGGCCCAAATATTCATAAATAATCACAAGTTACTGTATGATTGATTATTAATATTTCCCCTTTGAGCAAACTCGTTACACATTATATGGCAAAGCTCGCACTGTCAGACTTTGGGATTAGCATTTATGTACAGGTGTGAGTTTCTAAATGTCTATTTGTATAAACATGCATGGGAGTCAAGCCCATATTCAATAATCACAGCGACAATTACCGAAGTAATATCATAGATGGCGATGTCTTATCACTTTTGACACAACAAGTGTCCAATAGAGCCACAAGAACAGACTGGATCTGAAACACTCAGCCCTTATCTCCATCGCTGGAAGTTACCAAAAACCACACATGAAAACCCGCAACACACGGCCGACACACGTTTGTGTGGCACAGAACGGCTCTCTCGCACTGTATGACAGACAGACAACAAGATGTCCAGTCTAATTCCCTTCACACAGGGCAAGTTTTCCAAGAATGTGGTTATCCTGAAAATTTTCTGGTGTGAGCTTGGTTAAGGAAAGCAGTTGTCACCTACGTAAATAACCGTATTAAGGACTCAAATACATGACTGACAACTTGTGGCTTCAAAAGTGTGCATTCACTTTTGATTAATTTCAAGGTGAGCAAATGATGACACTATTTATTTTTAGGGGAGCTATTCCTGCAAGAAGTCATCTGCTCATGCTCATTATTTGTTAGATTAAACTACATTCCTGCCTTGTTATAAAAACAGGTCAAGAGACAAGCGGCAATGAAAAAACGGATAATGACACAGTTGAGAATATATTGCTCTGTGACCTCTCAAAAAAAGAGACCTCACTAAATCTGTTTACAAGGACTGAAACAAACCTGTGATCTCGAAGGCAAAATGGCCTGTGTCTGCATCTTCTATGTGTTTGGTTACAGTGGTTCCTGCTAGGGGCAGACGTCCCTATGAGACGAGAGTGAGACAAATGAGTGCACTGCGCTTGACTTTTTCATGAATAACAGATACTGATTATGTACCTGGATGAACACAACAGAAAAAAAAAAAAAAACTCACTTGGTAAATGAAACCACTCATTCTTGGGCTGGCAGACAGCATGACTAACACATTAGGAAACAGCATGAAGTACTTCTCTTCTTTTTCCTAGAAAAAAACAAACAAATGCACATTATATCACATTCAGAACTTCTGTACAAATTACATTAATTATTACCACAACTTAGAACAACCACATTGTTCATGGCACAGATGCAGGTGAATGGCGTTACGGCACCTTTACAGCAAACAAACACAAACATCAAATGTCTCTATGTTACACATACTTTTGGATTGGTGAACGACTCCATTTTTTGCTACATTGATTACTACTCACGATCAACAAATATCATACCTTATTTCTAGCAAACCAAGATAAATTTCAGCCAAGCAAAAGAGAGAAAGAGAAAGGGGATACAATGAAAAGAATTGGAGGGAAATAATTTATAATGACTAAGTAAGTAAATGGTTTCATCATTCCACTATTTTTCCTTCAGCTTAGCCCTCCTGATGTTATCAGGGGCCTCTAGTATCAAACCCCTCAAACAACACTGTTTCCATTAACCAGAATCAGAGGGGGCTGAGGTTCAAGTAGACAACGCATTCAGTTGACCACATGTGCAAAACTTTGCAGGAGGATTTAAGCTGTTGACATTTAAATAGTTTCCATTCATTAGCTAAAACAAGTCACATGAAGCAAAAAATGAGTGTGGCTCTGACCATTATGTCTAAAAGGCCATGTTCAGCACTTCTATGCAAACTAACCTTGTTTTGCACAACACTTCAATTAATCTTGACAAAATAATCACTCCAGCCACTTGCGAAATTGTGCAAACATGACCAAAAACCACTAACATGCATTTCCGACAAAATAAACAGTGATATATCACGCTGCTGTGAAAGCAACAGGTCAGGCTTAGATACCCCACCACTGTTATTTCCTAGTTCTCACCCTCTTCCTCACCTCATTTGTGCTGCTCTGCATGTGGACCTGTGACATGTAGACCACCTGACCCAGTGACTTCATGCTGTCCCCCTCCCAGCCCCGCACCGGCTCTGACAAGATCTGCAACTCTAGGTTCTTTCTTTTTCGCAGATCTTGACACTGAGTCTGAAAAACACAAACAGATCAATTCAGTGAAACAAGAATTAATGGGATACATTCCATGTGTTGAATTTCATAGTGAGTCGGGGGAAACACATACTGAAATGTAACTGATTCGAAAAAGCATTGTGTAATAGTCAAACATTAAGACTGATTCATATCCAGTCAAAAATGAGTTACCATCTGCGATTAAATAGCACTAAACTATAAAACATTTTGTTCATAGTTCTCTGATAAATGTCTCAATAATGTAAGTAAGATTTGTTTTTGTTTTTCCTAAAGAAGTCTTTTATTTATCTATGACATACAGTGATACAGAAAGAGTAATATTGTGAAATATTACTACAATTTAAAATAACTGTTTTCTATTTTAATTAAGTCTTTAGAGTCACACAATCCTTCAGAAATCATTCTAATATACTGATTTGGTGCTCAATAAACATTTGTTATCATCAATGTTGAAAACAGTTGTAATATTATAAATGTAATGTGTTTTATGCATTCTTGCAGAATACAAAGATAAATGGTTTTGAACGCTGGTATATGAATAAATTATTGTGCATGTTTTTAGTGCTGAATTTTCAGACATTTATAGTCTCTGATAAACATCTAATAACTTAAAACTTTAATAAATGGGTTACAATGGTTTTTAATGGCAAATCATTTTAATGGCAAAATTATAGGTATATTGGTAACTGAACGTTTTACAACACAATAACTTGGAAAAGGAAAATATGTTATCTTAAATAGTCACTTCTCCATTCCATTCCATTCCATTCATGTTCCTAACTGATGCTTAATCATCAACGCGACTCACAATAATGTAGGCAAATCATCTCATCAGGAATTACCAATATAGGTAACTGAGAACACATAGGTAAAGGGGGAAGACCAAATATACATGACACCTCCACTACTGAGACCTAAACCATGAACATGGGACTCTACCTTACCTGTCACAAAAAAAAAAAAAAACACAAAAAGAAACTGAAAAAAGACATGAAACTGTTCCACAGAACTCAACGAGTAAAGAAATCACCTACTACTATAGTTTTCTATGCTGAGACGTCTGACATGAAATGCCATTATCTAAGGAATGACTCATCTTTCCTAATTTGTTTTTATCTTATAGAGACACTCTCATAAACCTTAACCTTTACATTTCATGTAACAGCAAAATCTCCTCCAACCTGTAAAGTGAACCTGCTGTGCGGTTTAGAGATGAGGGTAAGAGGGAATTGGAGAGAAAAGACTCAAATGTTTTGCACCATGACAGGAAACATCTCACATTGGTCAAAACCATGAGAAGTGAAAAATGCTTTAGTTGCCCAACAAGCACCAAAATTAAATGGCAAATATGACGTACCACAAGATTTTTAAATGCAACCGTTGCTTTGAGAATGTCATTGTAATCTGGATGCGCTTCCTACAAGAAAAAAAGAGAGAATCTGTAAATATTATATTAAAACAAACATGAAATTACTCAAGGCCATCCATGACATTAGCAGCTTGCTGTTACCTCCACATGTCGCTCAAGTTCCTGCAGGAGGGTGGGATACTTGTCGAGCCTCATGAAGGGTTTGCTCAGGCTGGTGGTCAGGGTCAGAATACCAGGAGCACTGGCACCCTGACTCTCCATGAACTTGTCCAGCTCCTCACTGTTCATGGAAAAAAAAGTTTAGATTTATTTGACTTGTCTAGACAATTATGATCAGTACATCTTAATGTCCAAAACAGACTACCCCTTTATTTGAACAACTAACTTGAATAACATTTTTAATAATTGCTCAAAATTCATCACAACTTATTACATATACACTAGGTCAGTATAAGATTAAAAAAAAAGTAATTAATACTTTTACTCAGTAAGGATGCATCAAATTTATAAAAAGTGACATTTATAATATTACAAGATTTCTATAGCAAATAAATGCTGATTTTTAAACTTTCAATTAAAAAAATCCTGAAAAGATGTATTAAAGTTTTCATAAAAATATTAAGAAGCACAACTCTTTTCAACATTGACATCTCTGAAGGATCACGAGACACTCAATAAAGACTGGAGTAACAATGCTGAAAATTCTCATTTTAAAACTTTAAAAATGTCCAAAAATTAGGAACACTTATAAAATGTATGTTTTTCTTTTATAAAATAACACTTGTGTAAACGAGAAAGAAAAGTGAGGTTTAATCAGTTCGCAATCAGGTCAACAACGCATTCTCATATAAACATAACAATAGCAAATGTTTTGGGGAAGGTGACAGACTGGGTGTAAAGAGAACTCATCACTAGATGCTGAATTATGCTAAAATAAATTTAGACAAAAGATGAATCATCTCAACGCATGCCTTGAGTACATGATCGAACAATGGAAAATGCTGCAACAGTGCTGCAGAGTGATGCGAGTGAGCAAACAATCAAAAGTCTGTCTTCTGCCTCCATCAGCATAACCACAGCTATAGATATCCTGTTGGGTTAGTGCTGTTTCCTGTGTGTATGAGGCATGCCTTTTCACTCTCTCCTCCTGTCGTGGAGCATTCTGAGGTGGAAGGAGAAAACTGACAGAAACCTTTTTGTAGTTCATCATACAGGAAGTGTGTAAAATGTGGCTCAGACATTTCTAAATAGCTGTGAAGTTTACAAGTACAAACCAATAAAAAAACACACACCTTGAAATGGAAATAGGGCAGCAGTGTTACATGTAAAGGCAGAGGGGAGATTTGCTTGTTTAGTCACACAGCTCAATGAGACATAAGAGAATCAAAGCCTTGTAGCGACACCTGCTGGTTCACCTTTATACTTCAGAAAACATTATACTGTACATTGTACAAGGCAAAGTGTAATTTCCGTGCCACTAGCCTCAAGCAATACAAATATTTTGCGAAGTCAACCTATAAAATTGTACATTAATCATGGAAATCCCTCAGAGGGCATTTCCTCTAATGAATAATGTGGAGATGTGCTTGCTTGTGCTTCAATATAATGTGAATAAAAGCCTAATTAAAGGAGTCATGAGATGACAAATCAAATTTTGTATCATTTAAACATCCTGCAGACATCATTTTTAAAAGATCCCCTCTTCCTAAAAAAAAGCATTTATGTAATCAAGCTCCAAAAAACATTTGCCAAATCATTTTATATCATCGCACCATAAGCCTCGCCCCCTGGTGCTCAGTCAATTAATGTCTGACATCAGTCTACACCAGAAGCAAATAGAACCCATTATATTAACTGATGCCGCCTACACTGGATACAATACGCAGATGCCTGTTCTATTTCTGACACTCCACGCACTTGACTCAATGGGACAAATGAAAGCATAAGACAGGTCAAAGGAACGTTCTTTTTGATGCATCCAGCTGAAACAGCATGTTAGTATGTCAGAAGGATCCCAGCATCAGGAACAAGTACATGGTTTATGTTTAATGGCTGCAGTTTTGTAAACAAGGCACATTTGATCATGAAAATACAGTTGCAGCACCAAGCTTCCCTATCCATAGCCTTACAATGAGAACAGTATTATTGCAAAAGAATGATGTAAATTCCTTGTGCTTTTGTTGCCCGTATTTAAGAGTTGTTGTTACAGGAAAGAGCGCATCCACAACTGGAGTTACACTTTCAGACAAGAACGGTCAAGTTCACGTGCAAATTTGCGCCAATCTTTGCAGATATAAGTTGTAACATGACTTTTATGTTGTATGTATCTGATTAATCTAATATAGAATGCGTTTGGTTAAGTATATTAACCCGATAGCGAAGCACTTCAGTTTACGCGGTGTTCATTCACTCTTCAGCATTAGCTCAAACAGAATGCCGACATTATTGAGGATGATTGGGTTATTTCAGACAGTCCTATTTCGTTTAGATGTTTTTTTTTTTGTTTTTTTTTTTAAATTTCAGCATGACAGACAAGACTCGCCCGATTACACATCTTTCTATTGTTCAGTACTTGAAAACAAAAAATAAAGGGTTAGTTCCCCCAAACATTTTCACAACCCATGCACGTGTTGATGACACAGGAGATGGCGTTGTGACATATGACCAACAAGCAGAGGAAGACGCACGCGGGGTCACGCATGCGTCGTGGTGCTCTCGTGAACGCGTGTCGGAGACTGATACAGAAGAGAAAAAATGTGTGAAGAAAAGCACAAAAGGTATTCTCGTTGCTTCATAAAATTAAGGTTAATTTAAACATGGACTAGGGGTCTTACAGGTGTGGAACGACATGAGGGTGAGACCGAGTCATTAATAATGTCAGAATTTTCATTTTTGAGTGAACTTACCATTTAACAAAAATGCCCATCCCTAATGGATTATGTTTTCAAAACAAAATGCAAGAGTGAGGAGGCGTTGATACTTATTTCTATGCAATGACATTATCCAATCATAACAGTGGCTGTTTACCGACAAGTCTTAATGGAGCCGCACCTTAAAAACAGTTCACGGGTCAGACTGAGCATTATAGAAATTTATACCACAGGGCTGTTGAATGCTTGATTCTGATTGGTTGAGAACGTTCTAAAGGTGTGCAATTATTTTTCAGGGAAACGCATGGCTAAAGTAGTTTCAGGCAGGTTTGACCGCATTACAGTTCCATATCACTGCACGTAGTTAACTGCAATAATAGAAAATAGGATACAATTCATAACAAGAGAAGACATGCATAGCTACCCCCTGCGCTTGATCTGCAATTTTAGATGTCTAACTTCACAATCAAGACATATACAGTTTCATTTTAATAAATAAAGTATGTAGTCCTATCTATAATAGGCTAAATAGAAAATTAAACTGAATAGGCAATATAAATAAATTAATTTTAACAATTAATTAAATTAATTGTTAATTAATTAAAACAAAGTTAATAAATAAATAAATAATAATATTGACGCACATGCTTTCTGTCTCATTATTTCAAAATCTCTCTCTCTCTCTCTCTCTAATAACTGCATTAATAACTGCATAAAGCCGGACACACGTTATGAATGTAATTTGATACTTATAACTGATCATGCCCAAACGCATGTTCAGCGCATTCAGTCTGTGTTCAGAGTTGGAGTTTAAGACCTGCTACGGTCGATGGAAACAGTCGGTCTTCGAATATTTCAGCGAGTTGTTCCCCCCATCAATAGTCTGCTATAAGTGGCTCAAACCTTCGTTACGACCTCTAAAATGACGTTTTGGAATTAGCAACCAAGCAACGGGGGCATGGGATTAGATGCGTAAGAAATTAGTCCTACATACAAGAGCGTTTAATGACAAAAACTTGACAAACGTCTTGATATGCATCATCACAACAATGTTTTGAGGTGTGGTAACTGTAGTATAAGCGGAATAATTGACTTTAGGCATCAATTATTCCTTACATAAATAATAATTGTTGCAAATATATAATACTTTATTAACATTATAAGTGAACCTCAAGAAAATAATAATAAATACTTATCATGACCCCTTTAAATATTTCTTCCTTCATAAGACTTCATTTGAATTTATATCACAATCTCTTTATGAACTTTTTGAAGCTTTAAAGTTTAAGTGTAATGGACTTTAAAGAAAGGTAATCTCTCAGGTTTCAATAAAAATATCTGTGTTTAAAAGATAAACAGATTTCTTATGAGGTTTGGAACGACATGAAGGTGAGTAAATGACAACATCGTTTTCATTGAGTGAACTAAACCCTTTAACATCGGATGTTAACGGATGACAATTATGAGACACTGACCTGTGATCGGTCAGCACACACACTGCAGAGGGATGACTGGAGCAGTAGGACAAGTACAGTGTTCTGATCTGACACATCAGGTTCAGGTAACAACTACCAATCCGCTGCTGGCCCTCTGGCATCCTACAAAATAAAAATAAATAGATCAGCCCGGAAAATGACTTTCTTACATACATTTTATTTCATGTCAAATATCCTAGGTTTTGAAATGTTGACACATTACAAATACAACACACAAAGTCATCACCAGATGGCGATGTATCATCCAAGAGTATGACTTCTATACAAAGCAGAGAATCATTTGAGTCGTCAATATGCTCTATGAAACACAGAAAAACAGCTCTTACTTGGAGCACTCCTCTAAGGCAAGACACAGTCCAAGTTGGAAAGTGAGGACGTCCTCTAAATTCCCATTTAGACTGGAGCAGTCCACACTAGAGAGCCTGCAGAGAGAGAGCACACAGAAGAGTCATTGTGCATATGGGTTTTCATTGACTGCCCCAGCACCCCGAAATGTCAATCGGTTTTGATTTCAAAGGGTCCCTGATGCCATGGTGACGTCTGTGCTTTGCTCTTACTTGTCGCTGGCCTGTAGAGGCCGCAGGTAGCAGCCAAGTACCGTCTGCAGTTCTTTGACAAACTCTCTCTCATGCTCCAAGATGTCTTGCACCACCTAAGAAACAAACAAATCATTCAAATAAGAACTTTTAATTTTATTAATTTGCTACATGTACATTTGGCATTTGTTCATGCGTTTAAAAGAACTCACCACATTGTAATAATTTTTTGTCAGCTGAGGAACGTCAAATCCTTTTATCGATTTCGGAGATATTGGTTTCTCTGGGGAAAATAGAGGGAAAACTTAATAAGAATGCCACAGTTTTGACAATTATGTTTGCTAGGACAAATTGATTCTAATGCTGCGTTCACGTGCTATGGAAAAACGGATAGTTTCCACTTGTGAACTGGTATTTACCAGTGTGTTGCGTTCAAGTGCCTTTATTGTCGTAATGTGGTAAAAAGATGGAGATCCAGACCTGTTATTTAGCTAAAATTATTTTAGATTGCTTAAGTCATCTGCAACAGCAAAAAAATGATTTATCAAAACTCAAAAGGTAAATAATATGCGGTATATTTTCTAGATCATGAATAGTATTTATTTTTACCATTCACAACTCTCGCGGTGCTCTCTGCCATTTTGAAATGGTCAAAGGTTATCTCATCTCGGCAACTCGTCCATCAAAATATTCTACGAGTTGCCCAGTGGTAAATACCACATGAGGGGGCGTTCATGTGCATTTTCCACGTCGGCTTTTGGTATTTACCATAGCACATGAACGCAGCATAACAATGCTAAGATGTAAGAGAATATATTTAATTGCCCACTCACCACAAGGCTTGACCTCTCGGACATAGTTGCTTGGGAACCAGCCGGTTTTGCCATTAAGGTTTCCCTCCCACCATCCACCTTCCTCCTGGCGAGTGACATGGATCAGCTCGCCCTTGCTGAAAGACAGTTCGTCCTCATTGTTCTGCTTAAAATTGAAGCGGGCCTTTACCATCAGCTGCCCACCGCCTCCATTCTCCGACATTTCCTGGAAAGCAACCGTTGAAATATTTCAGTATGCAGTCAACTGGGGCAGCAAATCGCGAAAAAAACAGTTGTTCATGACCATTAGCTTTAACATTCACTAAAGAAAGTTATAAAAAATAATAAGACATTGGGTCTCATTCACTAAGCAAGTGTACGCACTAATTTGTGCATGAATCAGTTTAGTACATCATTGTACAGTTAACAAATCATGATTCACCAAAAACTTTCATACAAAAATGTATTCTAAATTTACAAAAAAAATTTGAAACAACTGAACCAAACTTCTACACCTACGCAGAAAGCACTTTTGTGATGCCTTATAATCATGTTAAGTTAATCATTGTCATCTTAACATGACAATAATTATATTATATTATACAAAATTACAGATTATACATTTATAAATTATACCATTTACTATAATCTTAAATATATTTAATCATAAAGAGGTAAAGAGTAAAAAAGCTGCGTTTTAGCTTCAGCTGTGAGATTTCTCTGAATAACGCAGATATATGCATGTAAAGCTGGCTAATGAGAGGTCTATAATCTGAGTTTGTAAAAAAAGGTGTTTATTGTGATTGAAATGGTTTCCAGAACAGCACGGCTTTCCTCTGGGATCTGGTGAGAGAGCGTCTACACAGAGCGGCATGTGTTTGACGAGAGTGATGAAAGGCTCTAAAGGAAAAATTGTGCGGAAAGCCCTAACACAGAGATGGTTTTATGCAAATGACTAACAACAAGTAAGCGTCTGCTCATTCAAATTCACTAATGTTAGAATGAGATTTAAAAAAAATCCATGCAATTATTAGTGAATGAGACCCAATGTTTATTTTGAGAAAATATAAAGATCCTGAACAAGCCCACAATAATGACAATAAGTGGTCAAAGGGAAGCAAGTTGTATTATTAAATTATTAGGGCTTAATAATTTAATTATTAATGTATTTTTTTATGAAAATGAATGTGAAAAACAAACTTTAAATTGAGGAAAAACTGACAGCTCTCATTCAAACTGAGTATTGACAGAGAAAAAAAACATCACCAAACAGTATAGACTGTTCACACTTAGTTTTCAGGATTGACAACTTCATTTATTTACAGGTGTGAGTCTCGAAATGCCCCGTTCACACAGCAACTTACAGTAGGGTCTTGAAAATTGTCTGTAAGAATGTTCCCTTTTAGCCGAAAACTGAAAATGCTATGCATCCCTAGTTTTCCGAGAATGCGTTGAAATTTCTGCAGCCGAAAATAGCATTTTCAGGTTTTCGGCTGAAAGAGAACATTCAAACAGACAATTTAAAATGCAGGACTGACAACCGTATTCTGCTGCTCTATGAACTTGGTTTAAGAGGCTAAAATGTCACATTTATTATAATGGGTTTATGCAAATATTGTTTTACGTTCACTAAAATAAAAAGTTATTAATATTTCAAATATTATAAATAAAAAAATTAATAATTTACAATACAGGCCTAGCTTTCAATTATACTGCAATGTTGAAAAGATATACTTGCTATTAAACAATTATTTAATTGATTAAAACTCTTTCTTTAGACTGTGTTCATAATAATTTAACAAATCTCAATGCTGGGTGTGATTATTTTTACAGAAACTTGTGCAATTAGGTCATTTTTTTAAGCGATTGCCAGCTCTAAATAAAACTATATAAGTATTGGGTGGTAAAATTATTATTTACATTATTCATTTATTATTTTACATGGTATGAGGTAAGAACAATACTGTTATAATAGAGCAGTGAATCTGAACTAATTAAAATGATTGCCTAAATATAATGCAGAGTGTGTTGTAATTAGTCATCTTATTGGGGTTATTTGCATAATGTTCCTTAATAATTATGTGTTTCTTTGAAATATAGTAGAAGTGACCATAATAAGCTCACCCAAATCCAGATTTTCTTATAGTATTCCTACAGATATCTGATCTGAATAGCCATCTAACTAGGTATGAATTTGAAGATTAATCTGTCCTCTGTTATCTTCCTGTCAGTAACAGAATTTATTATATATATTTTAAATTACAAACAAAAGATATTTTCGATGTTGTAAAAGACCACAGGTAATCAGCATTTACGGCACTGTTTAGATACTTGCCACTGCTTTTGACTGCCTCCGTAAGGACCTGCTGGACTTCAAGCTGGGAACAGCTTGTGAAGGGGTTGACAGGCTAGTAGGAGAGGCACTGGACTGTGGACATGATCTATTAGGGGTACAATCTGGATATATGGAGAAACAAAAAAGAAAACATTTTTTTTTAATATAAATACAGTGAATAAGGTTTAGAACAACACCGGTCTGTATCTGATAACATTTTTCACTTTCTCACAAAAAAGAGAGCAGAACATCTGTGGGTGGTCACTGGATTATAGGTCTACTGATATGAATATACAGAAAGTCCTGAACAAGGATGAGACATGCTTACAGTCGACAGTTCAATGATTTTGTCCCTGTGTACTCTACATTTCAGTTCAGCATGGCCTGTTACACTTATAACAGTTAGGAAATGAGTGAATGACATGCATAAAATATGAAGTAGTTTTGGCAAATGTAACTGTCTTTCATTTTTCATGAAGTGACATTCAAATTACTTGAAGCCATATGATTTCAAATCAAATTATCATCAAATGTCACCCCAAATTATGGGGTATGATATTGCCACATCATATTACAAGGTGTCCAAATTTGTTTAACCACATCTAAATAAACATACACTGCTGTTTAAAAGTTTGGGGTCATTAAGATTTTTATTAAAGTTTTTCTTTTTTTAAGCAAGGATGCATTAAACTAAACAAAAATGACAGTAAATACATTTATAACGATACAAAAGACTTCTATTTCAAATAATTACTTTTCTTTTGAACTTTTAATTAATCAAATAATCCTATTTTTTTTTTCAGTTTCCACAAAAATATTAAGCAGCCCCACTGATTTCAACTATGATAATGATGATAAATGTTGATTATTATTATTATTTCTGATGGATAGTGTGGCATTGAAGACTAGAGTAATAATATTTCACAATATTACTGTTTGTCCTGATTTTTTTGGTCAAATAAATGCAGCCTTTGTGAACATAAGATTTTTGAAAGCTAGTGTATGTTTAAACTAATGAACAACAATATGGTCAGCCCAAAATTCCATTAGCCAAACATTTAGCAAAATTCAGTGGAACTAACTTTTTCAGCTCGGATAATTTGACAAAAATAGAAAGAAAAAATATTAATGATTTCTTAAAAACCATTTTCCCCCATTATATCCAGGACATGTCAAAAGGCCCGTCAGACCCTCTAAATGTAGTACAAAGTCAGGCCAGGTCATTCTGTCATCGTTAAACATCCCAATCAGAGCACTCACTCACCCATTCATAATTCTGTAATCTCTGAGAAGACCAATAATCCACAGCCTAATGCACTAGCATATGGGTCACCCCTTTTTTTACAGTCTATGGTCACAACTAACACACAACTACTGAAAGCAGCCAGACACATACTCTCCACTGTCTCCGGTGTATGACGACAAGTATCAAGATCAAGACTGACAGACATAATGTATGTTCTAGTATACCCAAAGCAAGGCCTGAAACATGGTATACTATTAGTATTCATTTTGTCATAAAAAGACATTGCATATTTATCCCAAATTTGCATGACTGGGATGTATTAATTTGCTATGAGCAATATGTTGTTCATAAATAGAAGAGGATTAGGGATGAGGAGGCATGCGGTATGCAGCGACAGAAGCAAACACTCAGGTGCTCTGTTTGCTACACTTTGGGTCCTGACAGATTTCCAGCGCTGCGGGGGCCTCTGGGGCTCTTCACTGACTCACACGTCGCTGTTCTCGCCTGCTCCATCTACACAATAAAAGCTCAGCATGTCTGCTGGATTTCACGGCAGGATCTTTCCGAACACCCATGGCGCACAAACAGTGTGTGTGAACCTGCTCCAAGCTTTCCACAGCAAACACAACAGAGAATTCAGATAAAGCCAGGCCAGGGAACGTCTTCTCTATGCCTTGAGCACACTTCAGAGTGAAACCCTCGCTGTTTCATCATAGAGATCTTTCACACCAATCCAGTCAAATCGATCTGCCCCCATTAGTGAGTCATTCTTAAGAACTAACACATCTCTTCAATATAGCGAGTTAGCAAAGCTATTTGCAAGCGTTTAAAGTTGGGTCATGAGTAAAAAGGATTACATTTGAATATTCTATGAATAAATATGAGTTTTTTTTATGAATAACAAACAAGCCATTGACTCAAGCCATTGACTTAAAGGCATTTTTGCTCAAAAATGAAAATTCTTAAAGGTGCAATGTGTAATATTTCAGAGGATCTATTGACAGCAATGCAATATAAGATCCATAACTATGTGTTCAGTGGTGTATAAAGACCTTACTCAATGAATCGTTGTTTTTAAATTTAAAAGAAAAAGTTAATTTTGGAAGAATATCCTGATTTTTTTTCCTCCATAAAATAAACATTAATGTGCACTGGGGTGATCATTCCACAAACACAATAACTAATGGCATTTGACGTGGATGGCGCATTTTAGTAGTTTGTTCGATCTATTTTTAAAGAATTAACATTTTTATTAAATTGTTGCATTAAATTGATCCAGAATGAATGTAAAAACAATTATAATGGTATATCTTTTTTACTTTCTATTCATCAAAGAATCCTGAAAAAAACACTATATTTTCCACAAACATCAGCATATTAGAATGATTTCTGAAGGATCATGGGACACTGAAGATTAAAGACATGGCTGTTGAAAATTTAGCTTTGCCATCACAAAAAAATAAATTAAATTTTTTTCACTGCATCTTGATCAAATAAATGCAACTTTAGTAAGCAAATGAGACTTAAAGGAGCTGTATGTAAGAAATGTATTTCAAATAATTATAAAATGGCCCTGATATGTCACTGGACATCAAGAAATCATGTTCATTTCAAATACTTATATCACTGACAACAGGAGTCTGGCCAGGATATTGTCGTTTAAAAAGTGAAGTTGCAGCCTTCAACTTATGTTGATGTTGTCATGTTGTGTTTTGGTCTGATGCTCCACCCTCCACCAATCATGGAGTCAGTAGTGTTGCGGCATCTGGGTTGCCAGCTCTACTTAGCACAGCTGCAGATACAAACATGTCGGATAAAAAAATGTTGGATCCTGCAGCCTATCTGGCAACCTCGAGTCAGGGGGGAGGGGATACACTACTCTACAGTAATTTGAAAGTGATTGCAGTACCAGTTTTGGCCACAATCTTACATAGAGCTACTTTAATTAATTTTTTTTTTTTAAATATATATTTCTTAAAAAATTTAAAATATATAAAAATTAAAATATATTTATGGGAAGACATAATTTAAAGGCAACAGCCACAGGGAACAGTGGGAAACATATAACAAGGAAGCAAAAACTGAGAATAACTACATGTCTCATGAATTCCGCATGGTTATGCAGATACTGTCAGCCGCCCGGACAGGCCCTACAAAAAGCAACTGTCTGTTGCCTCCAGTAGTTCAGAGCAGCTGCAGCTGAAAGAAACAAATGCGAGCACGACCCCAGACAAATCACGACTTGACATTCACAAAGAAAATACAAGAGGTCAGTCATCCTTATCCTGACAAAAAATGTGATTTGTATCTCATGTTTACTGCACTCTTCAACTGAATTAAATGGCCTACTGTGCATTTGACCAAGATAAACTTGCATTGACATGCGATGGGAAATCTAAAAAAAACTTGAACTGATAATGGAATTAAAATATGTTCACTTTAGAATCAAAGCATTAAATCTACTTTAAAACAAACAAACGCAGCTGATGCTAGTGGGATGAAGGAAGACAGTTGTTGCCACAGGTCCTCTGGGAACATGCAAAAGGAAAGATGTGGCTCATTTCCACCAGAAACATAACACTGAGTTATTATGGAGTGCCTGCCATCCTGATTTAAACAGAGACATTCTTCGTAGATTATAAGTGACCAGCAGGACCTAATTTTCTAAAAATGTCTTTTACACAAGGCTTGCACACAATGCCGTCTTTTAGACTGTCTGCTCGGTCTAGCAAAACCCTCAGAAGTGTTAACACGACTATCACTTGGGGAGGAAGAAGAAACTCACCAATGAGAAGACAAAGCAGATGCCTACAGTACTCAAAAAGAGAAGACACCAAATATTAATGAAGAACATATACATAATATTATGAATTACCTTGAGTGGCGATGTTTATTGCTGAGAGTGTTGACAGAACCTTGTTGAAGTTTTCCCCAGTATATAAGCTCTCTGGATCAAAGCCCTAAGGGAAAGACACAAGTCAAAGACAGGAAAAACTGTCCACTGAGCCAGAAGTAGAAGCAGCAGAAGTAGGTCAGATACCTCAAGATATAGCATTATGTCTATTTTACACAACCAGTTACATCAAAATATAACATGAACATTTAGTTGAACTCTCGGAAAATTGTAAATCCTGTATACCATATGGGACATTCGCAATTAAAGGGTTAGTTCACCCAAAAATGAAAATTAAGTCATTAATTACTCACCCCAATGCTGTACCAACCCCATAAGACCTTCGTTCGCCTTCGGAACACAAATGAAGATATTTTTATAGGGGTGTCAATCGATTAATCGCGATTAATTGCATCCAAAAAAAAGTTTGTGTTTACATAATATATGTGGGTGCGCTGTGTATAATTATTTTGTATATATATATATAAATACACACACATGCATGTATATTTAAGAAAAAATATAATTTACATATAAAATATTTATATATTATATAAATCTATATACAGTATATACATGAAAATATTTCTTAAATATATACAAGCATGTGTGTGTATATATATATATATAAAATAATTATACACAGTGCACCCACATATATTATGTAAACACAAACTTTTATTTTGGATGCAATTAATCGTGATTAATTGTTTGACAGCCCTAATTTTTTATTAAATTTGTGAGGTGGATCACTGCTACATAGGCTGCCTAAGGGATCGAAACTTGACGGCCCAGAAAGTCAATGAAGAAAATGTTTAAATATTCCATGTGACAACAGTGGCTCAAGTTTTCAAGTGACGAGAATACTTTTTGTGCGAAAAAAACAAACAAAAATAACGACTTTATTCAGCTACTCCATTTGTTTCTTGTAGGGCTGAGATGAGAGTTCAAGAGATTTCCACGACGCATGCACGAGAATTGCGATCTTCAACTCTTCTTCAGTTCAGTTCAGTTCTCGCACATGCGTCGTGGAAATCTCTTGAACTCTCGTCCCAGGCCTACAAGGAAGAAAAGGAATAGTCGAATAAAGTTGTTATTTTTGTTTGTTTTTTCGCACAAAATTTATTCACGTCGCTTGATAAACTTATACTTGAGCCACTGTAAGCACATGGAATATTTAAACATTTTCTTCAATGACTTTATGGGCCGTCAAGTTTCAATCCTTTTGGAGCCGATGTAGCAGTGATCCACCTCTCAAATTTGATCAAAAATATCTTCATTTGTGTTCCGAAGATGAACGAAGGTCTTACGGGGTTGGTACAGCATGGGGGTGAGTAATTAATGACTTCATTTTCATTTAAGGGTGATCTAACCCTTTAAAAAGATTTTTTTTTAATCATTAAAAAAAAATAAAATAAATGGAAGAAATATACATCTTAAAATAATTTTTTTTTAAAAAAAGAAAAAGGATTTTTTTCCACATTACATCATATAATTAGTCATTTGATCGATGCATCAAACTATATCCATGTATCGCTACACCAATCTCATCTTTAGTGTGACCCACATTTTTATATGTTTGGTCAACAAGGCCCTGTCGGTCGCTGGGTACAGAAAGCTATCCCCTTTCTTGTTAAGGGTACGGTTTCACATGTTAAATAAAACATATTAGCATTTACACAGCAATGCAAGAAGAGCGTGTCCTTGTATTTGCTGAGAGCCGTTTCAAAGGCTGCAACTTTAGCAGTCAGTTCACTTTATAGATTGCACTTTACCTTTTGCTTTAGAGCATTTGTTGCATTTGTTGCATTTCTCTCTCATCAGTAGTTTAAAATGGCTCATATCAAGCTTAATCTTTTGCTACGATACTTCTCGTTTGCAGCTCCTTTAGAAGCAGAAGTGAAAGTTATGCGCCTGGCTTGTTTGTCCAGTCACATGACTTGCATCAACTATATGCCCAATGGGCCTTTAACAGAGCATGAAACTGGAGCTTTCTTCAAACCAGATACGACGACATAATTTATTTCAAAATATTCTTCACATTTTCACCAATAACGATATATATCACATGATCAAAATATAATTTTTTTTTTGTGCTGTCAAATCGATTCTAATATAAAAGTTTGTTGATTTGATATATATATATATATAATCCTGATTGACTGGTTAATAGTGTTCAGCTCCAAAATTTGCAGAGAGCTTTGTCCATGCATAGCCCACATTTTCCATGCTTAAATTTTGTGCAAAAAAGTGTTTGTTTATATTCAAATGCGTGTATCTTATTTGTAATAGGACAAATCTCACATCTTTATTGACTACTCAAAAAAAAAACCATCAGTCAATCACTGATCTTTGGATAGTTACATAAATCATTAAAAAATGTGATATATAAAATGCATTACTGAGACACCGACTTGTAGACAACCCTGTATAATTCATCATAACCCACATAAACTCAAAGAAAAGGTGCAGAGTTCAAGTGTGCCGCACGCATCAAGAAAAGTGAAGCCAAAACCATTCAATATTTTTTTTTTTAAATATGCCATCTACATTATCAAAGATTAAGGGATAAAATGATTGACTGCAGGGGTACTTTAACAAAGTCATAACTAAACATTACATATAAACAAGAAACATGGCACTAATGAGTCATGTTCACCACTTGTGCACAGTTTATAAGTCAGTTTTATAATTTTTTTAGGACCCCCTCGAAAACGAGATGTTGCATCTCAAGGGGTTTATCCTAATAAAATAAATTTACACATAAGTCCATAACCACATTATGCTCAAAGTTTTAGTACAGGAACACTATCAATGCAGAGGGTGTGGCATCAAAGTCTGGCTATGTGTTTGTGTCAATAATAGACAATGCAGATTGACAATGTTTACTGTGATGGGTATAATTCCTGACCATCGTCCTGAGACGCCTGTAATGTTGCTGCAGCTCGAGACCATAATAACCATAATAAATGAAATGCACATTCAAAAGAGCTAGTATTATGAGCAATCTTGTTTACTGGCATATTTTAAGATCACGTGTGCAAAACCAAAACCAAACCCTGCTATTTATTTGTCTGTCCTCTGGGAGAGCTAAACTAAATTAGATGGGCAGAAGAGAGAAGTACTCTAGATAGCCTACCAATATAAATTATTAAATATAAATTACTAAGACTCTAAGTAAGTCATTCCTTCATAAAAGCAATGTTTATATAGGCAAAGCTTTAATCTGAAATGTATTTTCGTGCACATACACTACAGAACCGATTTTGCTTATTTGTGATATACACCTAAAAGAGTAGATCCTCAGCCTAGGGGTCGCATATTTTATACACACTCAGCTGTGTTCCTCAAAGGCATTCGGGTGATACAAAACACAATAAAGTAGAGAAAATGTATCCTACCTCAACCTTTAGAGACTGGCATCCTTTTAGAAACTCCCGAATGTTTGCAATGCAGGCCGCTTCGCATCTGGGTTCAGTTGAATACTGTAACCAATGAAAGAATGAGGATGTAAATGATCTCAACTTTGCTTCAACCACACTGCAAAGCATAGAGAGATCAACAAGATCTTGTTTTAGAAGTGAATGTCACCCTAGCCTATGAGCCACATTGTCACCCAGCCACTGCTGTCCTGTATCGCTTGCTAAATTTCTTTGGCGTTCAGTATACTGTTACTATTTCTTTGCGTGAGCTTCGCCATAGTACACACTCACACACATCTGCTTGATCTCATTGGGCCCTGTCGCACCAGGAAAATATATTTAAGAGGAAGTGACGATGTTTGCTCAGCAAGATTCTACTTGGACCGCTAACTAGTGACCGACTCATTTCAACAAATCGATTCTTTCAAACAGTTCGTTTCAAAGAACCGGCTCCAAATCCAATTCCTTTTTCGCATTGACCATAATATAGGCTACATAAAATATCCCAAAAAAAGGCGGCAGAAGTGATTTACTCATTTAAATTCAAATCTAATTTGCATTAACACTATACTAATTAATTTACGTGAAAGCTTCGCTGAAGTTTTTAACGAATCGTTCAGTCACGTTTCAAATCATTAAAAAGATCCGACTCCAAAGAACAATTCGAATATTTGGTAAATTCTAACAGAAAAATATTTATTTGAAAGCGTCGTAAAATCAGTAAAGCGAAATGGAACATGCTAAAAAGAAAGGAAAAAAACGCGAACCAACAAAACTTATACTGGGCCCTTTATTAAAAAAGAAAGAAACTTTTCCCTGTCAAGTTGTAAGTTAACGTTATTGATCAGCACATTCGTTATAATGTCCCTGCATCGAAATACGAATTCAAAGAGTTTAAATCGATTTTAAAACGAACTTTATTCAACAGAGATCAAAATATATAACGTATGCGTATAGCTATCTAATTAATAACGATGCTGTGTGTGTAATGAGTAAA
Source organism: Pimephales promelas (assembly GCF_016745375.1). The sequence continues at coordinate 953,931 of NW_024121126.1, forward strand.
AAGGGGGGAGTTGAATTTGGTAACTTATTAGCATCAGAGGCAGACTCAGAAAGACATTCAATAATCTGAGAGATCTCATTGACAGCTAAACGGCTTTTAAACAGAAGAAAATTGCTTTACAAATGTCATTGGCATTTTACACAAAAGTGTAGATTGACAAGGACTTCGTTTTTTGAGAATGCGGAACAATTTCTCATATAACAGGAAGTCAGATGCATCTCGCTTAAATTGTGCGCCCTGAATAAACCTAGTTAAATACACATTCATCGCGTAATTTAACATTTTTTTAAACGACGTATTTTATATTTGCACAAAATAGAGCATCTTAAATTGTCCCTAACATTAGCGTCTTGACATGGACATCGTGCACCGTCAGTTCCGCATGGCAGTTATTTGCTGCGGTTGCATTAAATTATAAACAATCCACTAATGTTTACGACTGTTTGATGAAATAAACATAACATGTGCATATAATAAGTTACCTTTAGGATGGCTCCAGGCAGCAGCCGCTCCATAAGCTTACACAGGACGACCCCATCTCTGAGAGATGTTTTCAGAAATTCCTCTGGATCAGCGATATTCTTTTTGGGTGAATTGAGAACTCCTAATGTTATTAGCCACGTAACAGTCTGCTCCTCGGGGTTCATATTTTAGGCTCAATGGGCCTTTTAGATTTAGCTGCACCCTTGGTGCGCCGGCTCTCACTATTTGTGTTGAGATGCTACCCACATCCGTCGCGCTTCTGCTTTTTCTGCATGTTACAACAACCATTCAGCCACGCCACTTAGATCTCCAGTGGACGTCTGCTTCATAACCAACACAGACTCTGACATTTCAGTGATACAAAAGTAAGTTATTGCTTTAAAATGCCACAAGAATTTTCCACACTGCTAAACTTCATTGTATTTTATTAAACTGGCCTGTATGCAGTACGAGTGAACACTGCCATTATACCAATACACCACTATTATGGTGGGAATTAAGAAACAGACAAGGAATACATTCATTTCAAATCAAAAGATTGTTTATTGAAAGAAAGGGGTCAACGCAATTCATCTGCAGTACTCCATCTAAAGTAAACGGTCTCAAACAGCAGCCTCCAAAGAACACCGAGATTCTGGATCTAGGCAACAAAACAGAAAATAATAATAATGATGCTGCAAGTCATCAATTTGTAAGAATTTAATTTTTTTAACATACCTGAATCTTCAGAAAGGCTTATGGCTCTTCCACAATGACAACAGGTCCTGATCAGTAATGATGTATTCATGTACGATTTACCATCAAACTCCCTTTCCTCCATTCACCCTGCAACAAGAGAGTTACAATCAGCAAACTGTTGTAGTTCAGCATAAGGGACAGATATTCTTTAAAATAATGACCCAATCTGAAAGGTTTTCCAGGCTTGTTGATAGTGCCGTCTTTCTCCGTGCGGTCTCCTTTGTTAGAATTGGCATGCTTGCAAGCGGTTCTGGCTTTAACACTACGTGAATTTACTATTTCAAAAGGGTTCCACTGGGAAGTTTCAAGAGGTTTTGCAGCTATGTGCTTTATATTTGACTGTAGGGATAGATCCATTGAGAAGATTCATCTTAATATCCTTTAGAAAAAAAGAAAAGGCAGGCCATTTCTCATTTGAAAGGGGCAAAAAAAAAAATAATCCAGACATTCTCCTTTAGTGCAACAGAATTGACTGACTTTTCTGAGACTAAGACCTCCTAAACTCAGTGATCCAGTGGTTGGGGAGGGATCAGACTCCTTTGAAGGCAGAGATGAGGTTTTGTTAATGTTGGAAACAGCGTTTCAGATTGCATTTGAAAAAGCCAGGGCAATCAAGACGATGTTTGACTAAATTACACTAACCTTCAGGCTGCAAAAATAACACCACAGAGACTTGACTTATACCAGAACAAAAGGGTTTGCTTTGCTTACCAGCTGTTGGCAGGTTATATCTGTGGTGCTGAATTGTTTCTTGCATTTTGGTTGTCTTTGGATTGGTCGATGCAAGACGTCAATGTTTAGGCTTTGTGATGAAGGATCCATTTGCACTGAGGAAAACTACACCCAGAGAGTTTGGAAAAAGGTGACATTTGTCCATTCCTCAACAATGTGAACAATCATGCCTACATGAATATTCTGCATTGCATCTATGTTAAGCGGCAATTGGGGGTGCTCACCATGGAAAACTGAAGAGGTGAATAGATATTTACACTTCATAGTTTCTCATTCTCTTTGAAAGTGTTGCTCAAGGTCTTTGATTAAAAACATTTTATTGGTAAATGAAAGCCATACGCTAGGGAATTGCAGGTTTAACAGATCACTAGTATACAAAAAGAACACAGATTTGCAACAGTACCATTAAATGGGATGTGGGCAAGGGAAAATAAACTTTGCATTTAAAAAAAAGGACAAAACCTCCACAACTGTACAGCTTTAAACTGAAGCTTGAAGTCCAGAGTTTAAAAGGGCGCTCCTTTGAATCTTAAGTCTTTTGAAAGTCTCAATGAGGAGCCACAATTTCTCCCCCCCGCCCCCTTTTCTCAGTATCGGCTGCGGGCCATTCCTCTATCTGCCCGACCGCCGCCACGGCCACCACCCCGAGGTGCCCCACGGCTCGAGCTGCTGTATTCACGAGGATAGCCTCTTTCAAGAGGGGGCGGTCCCCGCTCCTGCCTACCCGGTCTGTCACCACGATTAGTGGAGTACGGGTCACTCCGACTGCTGGGATAACTGTCACGACTGCCATATCCATCCCGGGAACTGCTGCCATAGTCGTCATAACGACTGCTTCCGCCACTCCCACTGTAGGACGGAGGGGGACCCCTTGAGGGTGGGGCGCTTCGTGAGTTACCTGCAGGGTCAATGGGTCATGTAATTGGCAAAATTTTATTTAAACATTTTTTGCATGATACTGCGATGTCAAGTGCCCATTTCCTTAAGTCTGCATCACGTCTAGCTCAAATGTTAGAAACTTTCCAAATGGGGCTAGAACAAATTTGGATCTTAGATTCTGGGTGGGACTACTTAAACCTAAAATAACTGAACTACCCAACTGGACTGTAGACAATTGACCACTCAGATGCCTTTGACACGTCATTGTTGAGTAAATGCACTTTCCTTGGTTTGGATTGAATTCCAGATAGATTGTAGTTTGAGTACTGCATCTCTCTCTTGGTTGTTCGGACCGAGCTACTGGAACGACTCAGACTTTTGGGCGGCAAAAAACAGCTTGCAAGAGAATCCTTGTTGGTGCGATTTTGGTTGGAATTCACGACGAAAAGATGCCACGTTTGACGTTTCCACTTTTTGGCAATCACACGAGGCAGCCCTTTCCAGGCCCAAAACAGGCGGTTTGAGTAGAGCCCCATAACCCTTTTCACCACACTTAAGGTTTATTCTTACCGTAACCGTCGTAAGGGTCTCTATAGGAGCCTGTACTGGGCCGTTCCATGTAACCCCGGGGCTCTCGTCCTCCACCATAGCCGTCGCGATCACTAAGAAACAATAAAACATTGACAATAGATGTTAGGCATGTTCGACGTCGGCTGGATGCAACCAATCGGCGAGTTGCCGCGTGCCGAAGATGCAAACCGAGACGTGAAGTCGGACACTTTCTGGTTCCCGTAGTAACCGCTCACGTGGTGTTCGCATACTTTACCACAGCTGAATGAAATAAATGCAATATTTGCCAAATACACTGATATTTCAGACACATTTTCATTCAATACTTAAATGCTTCATACAGCATCTGTTTGACCAAGAATAATGTTCAAGCCCATATCAATGAAGTGGAGTCAACGTTTTTAAATCAGTGACACTATAACATCGTGACTACATGACTTTACTATTACAAATATAGCTAGTGGAACTAAAGGTGAGAAGTAACATGACGGACATGATCGTGATCATGAGGTAAATCTGGAGAATTGTGAACAGCTATGACTTCAGAGCTTGTGCAGCTGCGCTGGCCGAGTTCTCCGGAGAATGGTGCGTTGGTGATGCGTCAAGTCGGACAATTTCTAACCGGAGCGCACCGTTTCAAGTCAGCCACCGATCGGTCTGCGCAGAGCTTCATGAAGTCGAACACACCTGTTAACATACCTGTAACCTCTGGATCCTGAGCCATAGTCATCTCTAGAACTGGAATGGCTTGAATATTCCCGGTATGGGTAATCACGTGGTGCCGGAGCGTAGTCTCGACTGTCCCTTGAACTCATGTAGTCACGGCTGGAATAACTGCAAAATATGCACAGCTTGTGTCATTGCATTTGGCAACAGACCATCACAAATGTTATATTAGTATTAGTTAATGTTGAAGTTAATTTTATCATGCATTTTACTTTTTTTCCTATTCAAATTTAATTTTATAAATAATTTAATAATAATGAAATTGATTTAATAGGTTCACGTAACACAGACCAGCCCCTCCAACTCTCTGCTGTGCAAGTTGAAAGTGTCCCCACTTTATTATAGCACACCACAAATAGCATGATCCAGCTATTTGAAGTGCACTTTGAGACTAACAGAGAAAGTCTAACTTGTAGCAGGTCTGAATTATTAATGCTTTTACATCTCACCTGTCTTTACTACTGTAGTGGTCGTCACGAGGTGGAGGACCATCATCCCGCCGGGACATCAGAGAATCTCTACGAGGGGGGCCATAAGGGTCCCGGTCTCTGGATACCGGCACTATAAAATACATTGAGAAAACAATGACTGTATGGTTCAAACAACAAAAAGAGCACAAAACTGTGTTCGGCAAACTCACGCCTGCCCATTGGACCAGAGGGTGCAGATCTCTTGGGTGGGGGTCCTCCGTTCCGCACTGGGGGGCCTCTCTTCAGTGGCGGCCCTCTTGAAGACATGCCTTTAAAAAAAGGTTCTACAATCCCTACGTTACCTTGGTAATATTTTTGGCAGCAAGTATGTTTTAAGTGTAGGCTCAGAACTTCTATGGAGACAATCATTTCAAATAGATCATCAAAACAGCATCATCAATGAAAAAAAGAGAATGTTCTGAATGGTACCTCTGCTTGGTGGTCCCCGCATTCCACTTGGTGCTCCTCTGGACCCTCGTGGACCTCTGGCAGGGCCACGACTCCGTGTATAAACTGGTGGTGGACCACGGCGTCCTGAAGACTCAAACTGAGGTTTGGTGGCCTGTTCCACTTTAATAGGTTTCCCGTCAAGGGGCTTGAAACACAAGTAACCGAAGTTTAGGAAACGGTTGCTTTTAAATATACAAGCTCACTGAAAAGCAATTGTTCAAATCTATTATGTAAGCTCAGAACTTCTTAGAGGACAATCATGTCCTAGATCATTTCAAGATGATCACTACCATAAACCATCATCACAGCTTACAAATGTGAAGTTGTGAGCTTAACACCCTCACTCACCTTTCCATTCATTTCCCTCGCAGCATCTTTAGCATCACCAGGATTTTCATACGTCACAAACGCGAAACCTCTAGATTTGTTCGTTTCGCGATCCTTCATCAACAGAACTACAAAGGACAAGGGGTAGGACAAATATGGTCACACTTGACACCAATCGCACACTCATGTAACTAAAAAACCCAAGAAAATCCCATTCACCCAAAACGCTCATAGTTCAAAACGTTCATTAAGAGATTGTAAGCACACATGAATTTAGTGGTTTAATCTACATGTCTGAACATTATGGCTTGGGAATGGTTTGAAGATGAGTAGATGAAAATTAATTGTGTGAACAACCCCTTTAACATTTCTAGCTCATGTTGCAGCTCAGCCCAAATATCAAATAAACACTTGCATACCAAAATTAAATTATCAAGTAATTTAGATCATACAAAACCATTATTACCTTCAGCTATTCGGCCAAACTTGCTGAAATATGCTTGAAGGACCTTCTCACTAGTTTCAGTGTTCAGGCCGCCAATGAACAGCTTTCCTGGTCGGTCTGCCTCTGCCATATTTCCCACTGTTGCCACTAAAGAAGGGGAGACATTTCTACATTACAAGAGAACGGTTAAAAACATCTCGTCTGAGAATAAAGAAAAAAACAAAAAAAAAACAACAACTTAAAACCAGCATAAACTGGTCTCCCAGTCTAACTAAAAGGTGCCTCAAGCCAGCAAATAGTCCAACCTCACCAACTGGGACAGGGACAGCAAAAAAATAGTTTAAACGGGTAATCACCACCATTACTACATGCATAGTAGCAGAACACAATGAAAAAACGTCAGTACGCGTTGCTGTAACGTTACCGGTTAATGGAGTTGGAACAGATAAGATATTTGACGATGTAAAAGCGTCATTCTCTCGCGTAACTTAAGATTGTTAACTCAGCAACCATTAGCTGATAGGCCCTGTTTTGCTAACAGTAACCGTTAGCAGTTGCTGCGGATCACGTGCAAACACTACGAACTTTTATTAGTAAAGTTTTAGAAGATACTAAATGTTTCGGTCGAACATTTTACATAGCATGCACATAACGTAACACGTTTTCAAAGCATGCTTCACAAAATGGCGGACGCTTAAAATTAGAAAGCTACTGGCAGCTCCAGCAGCCTGAGACCTCTTCAGGCCATATGGCTAACTTGCAACACATGTTTGTTGAAGAATCTCATATAATCATGATAAACACTAACTAATAATGCTGTTTTGGATTCAAATATGTAAGAGAATAAAGCTACTTTTTCCATGTTCAAAATGGCGATTGAAATCTGCGTGTAGAAAAACATTTTGCCGTCTACAATCTACATGAGGCCATTTTCAGTTACCATCACATCTGCTATATAACGTCATATATAGATCAGGCAAAGCGAATTGAAGGTGCACAATACAACTGCAATCAATAAATAAATCAAAAATATAAGTATGATGAATGTATTAGATTGATCTATTTACTCACCTCAGGATCAATAGGCAGAAACAAAGCGTCTACTGGTTTATATATGTGTCTAATGTGTGGTTTCGACCCGCCCACAGTGCAGTCACTTTTTCTACGGTAAGAGGGAGGAACTTAACGGGTTAAAAGTCTCTTGCGCCCTCTATTGTCATGTTTGCAAACTGTTCTTATTTTAGTCATACCAGAGAAAGTCTTGGTCATACACTACTATGGTCATACAGCGAAATATAGTAATATAACGAAATATAGAAAAATGTTAACATTTACCAGTAGTAAATGTTAAAATTGCGCTCACTGATAAATTTTACACAAATAAATGAATAGATTTTTAAATAGATATTTAAATATAATATATAATCAATGCAATGGGTGTAAGAGTCATATCTGAAGCTAAACAAAAGTGTACATGAAGCTGTCGCCTCACGGGGCAGACATGACCAGCCGAACACTAAAAGAAAATTAATTAATTCATGAATAAAGTAGATTAATATATATGATAAAATATTGATAATTAAATAAAACAAATAAAATTACGAATTTAAATTTGTACATAGTAATTGTTTAATGAAATATATTGATTGTATAAATATATTAATAAAAAAACTGCTGTCATTAATCCAGATTTTTTGTGGATCAATGATGTAGAGGGATTGGAGGATGTGTCATAAGGGGGCGGAGTTATGTCCACAGTAAGGAAGTGATACTAATACACTTTCTTGAGTCTGTAGTAACTGCGAGCTCGTTGTCTTAGTGATTTTCTTTGTGAATTTTTGCCAGTTAGTTTTATGTTTTATAAATCAGAAACCTCATAAGACGCTGGTTTGAAATATGAAGTCTTTAAATCCGAGTTTTATTTTTAGTTTAACTCTACTCAGCTCAAGCGTTGGATTCTACCTTCCGGGTTTAGCGCCAGTCAGTTTTTGTGAGAAAAACTCGAAGGGAGATGCGGGGGAATGTCAGGTGAGATTTTACTTATAAAATATATCTTATACTTGTCCTATACTTGTTATCGTATGATTATCTACAGACAGTTGGCAGACTTGGCACATAACAAAGGTTTAGACAGCATATCTCTCTCTCTCTTCTCTCTCTCTCTCTCTCTCTCTCTCTCTCTCTCTCTCTCTCTCTCTCTCTCTCTCTCTCTCTCTCTCTCTCTCTCTCTCTCTCTCTCTCTCTCGATAGATAGATAGATAGATAGATAGATAGATAGATAGATAGATAGATAGATAGATATGTTTATAGTCAGCTGTCCCCTTGACCCACCTCCCCTGCTGTCATTCCCACAGTCTGAGATACAGCTGTTTGTGAATAGACTGGACTCTGTGGAATCAGTCCTGCCTTACGAATATGATGCGTAAGTATGCTTGACATTTACAATATAAGCTTCATTATATCTACATGCATTTCGTTACAAGCACTGATCATTGAGGGCATCATTTTTGCTCTAGGTTTAACTTTTGCAAAGACGAGAATGAAAGAAGGCCCTCAGAGAACCTTGGGCAGGTGTTGTTTGGAGAAAGAATAGAGACATCACCTTACAAGGTATGATATAGACATCACCTAATAAGTTATTGTTTTGTATTTTAATTTTAATTTAATTCGATTTACTTTACCTGTTGTAGCCTATTTTATCTTTAAAGATGCAGTATGTAAGAAAGACAACTAGTGGTTGAAATAGGTACTGCAGTCGAATAAAAAAATATCGGAGATCGTCCACCTGCTCCTCAGACTGGACAGCGCTCAGGTTGCCAATTAGAGCACACGCAACATGAACGAGCGCAATGAACAATTCAAATTGGCAACGTGTAGTATCACTGACCAAAACAATAACAAACATCCCAGCCTGGAAACGCACATTTCAAAGTTAAAAAATAGGCTGTAGAAGTGTTTTTCGGAGAAACAAGTATTACTCACCATGTTTCCTCAATGTATGCAAACATATTATGCCATTTTTATTCTTGAGTAGAGTGAAAAAGTTAACATAGAGCACCTTTAAAATCACCATGAAATCAAAATGGACAATTCTTATTTTCTATGAAATATTGTCGTTTTTATTATAAATGATTTGTCCCACACATTTTTTAAAATTAATTTGCCCTTGTAATCTTTAATCTAAAACACTTTCCCTCCCATTTGCAATGACATCTCTTCTCTAAAGAAGTGTTTTTCGGTTCAAGAACAGGACAACTTGTCACTCGCATGAGATTATAGCAATAGCAAACTAGAACAATCCAATCAATTGCAAATGGACAAATTCCTACCCTACTTTTTTTGTATTGTTCATGAAGCCGTTTCATATTTTCATACAACAGGGAAATAAAAGACTTCCAGTTCATGTAGCAGTGACATTTTAAAGATTATACAACCTACTTATAGCGAGTTGCATTAACTGCTAAGACTAGTCTTACAAGTTAGCCATCCAATTTCTTCAAGACTGTTCATAACTTTGTTCATAATGGCTATATTTATGCGACTGACCTCTGGCATCTTGTTTGTCAAGTTTTACTAAATGTAGCTGTAACTAACACATTCTTCGCCTTAGGTGTTTTGTTTGACTTTTTTTGTAAATTATCGTTATATAATTATGTTGTTGGTATTTAAACAATGTATTCCAGTTTGATACTATTCTGCAGAATGTGCATGTTATAACTAACTCTAGTGCTTTGTTTCTCTTATAATGGATGGATGGAAGATACTGATTTTAGAAATTTTCTTCTTAGTTTTCATTTAAGGCTGACAAGGCATGTGAGAAGGTCTGCACCATAGTGTATGAAAATACAAAAGAAGACAAGTTAAAGTTGGACTTTCTAAAGAGAGGAATGGAGCTGAATTACCAGCACCACTGGTAAGTCCACATGGAATGCCTTGTCTACAGCAGGTGTGGTAGCACCGTGTACGTTGTCAGCTTGCTTTATCAGTTACTAGCATAAGCAAGATGCAATGCTCAAATCCTTTTAGAAAAGACACAATACCTATTTGCCATCTTAGGGTTTGGCATTTTAACCTTTACTGGGTATGTAAAGGTTTTACATGCCATAACAGGCTAGTGGATTTGGTTTATTCTTACACTTGTTTTGCAGGATTGTTGACAACATGCCCGTAACATGGTGTTATTTGGTGGAAGACGGGCAGCAAGTCTGCAACCCAGGATTTCCCATTGGATGTCTAGTAAACCAAGAAGGAAACCCAAAGGACGCCTGTGTTATCAATGTAAGAGGGACACTTGAGTTGTGAGCTAGCTTTTTTTGAAAAACGATCAAGGTCAGCCCATGTTAAAAAAGTAAAGCAAACGTACGCATTACTTTTCATATTAAAGGGTACATATCATGCTTTTAAATCATTCATTTTTACATATAAATCATACCGTTGTGGTCTATATAAAACATAACTGCAATGCTTGGGTCTGAATTCCTCATTATTTTAGCTCCACAAGCCCCTTTTCTACCCCTTTTCTGATGTGCCTTTTTGAGCGACCCATTTCAATGCGTCCCCTTTAAATAAAAAGGAGATGCGTCACACCCCGCCTGCTCTCCAGGTCGATGAGTTCACGGTCAACTCCCCACGTTCGGCCATTATTGTAGTTTGATTAGAGATATACGATTATATACGATACCTTCAAAGAACATTTTTATTCACACGTTAATAAAATGTCAACAACAGAAGACTTGTCCATCAAGCCTTACATATTCGAGCCAGAGCGAGCGAGTTGATAAAGACGACGACGTGAACAATCTCAGAACAACCTCTTCATGTATTGGTATGTGAGTTAACTGTTTTGTGTTATTAGTGAAAGTCGACTATTTCTCTTGTTAAAACAAGCACACTGACAAGAGAAATGACTACGGTCTAATCTTACCACAAACAATCTGTATTGATAATATGATACGTTTAGAAAAGCATCAGAAAAGCAGCTAAATGACCATTGATGAAACTCAAGAACAATAATACTGCAGACATGTAACGTTACTTCAAAACAAAAACAAAGAAAGACAAAGGTACTGCTAAACCATGACCACTATGTGTTTTAAGAAAGTAAAGTACTTTATTTTTATTAACGATATTTACAGCTTATCGAAATGCTCTGTTCGTCGTCTCCAAAGATAGAAGGAATTTAACGTTACCTCTCATTCAGACGAAGTCAATCGGCAAACCCTTCTGTATAATGTTACTGGTGGAGGTTGTTGAAGTGAGAATCCTTGAAGTGCTTCAGGTCATTACATCCAAAAACCGAACATTTTTACTTGCCCTCTCGTAACTTCTGCATCATTGAGCTCGGACTACAAAATCGGAGCGAGAAATAATAATGGCGGATTGCTCAAGTTTTGTACCGGTAGTCAGTGTCTTTATTTGGCAGTTCCGCTGCAAATACGGTGACGCTGTAGTTCAAAAAACGTCATAGAATACAGAAAAATCTGAACAGGTTGAAAAATATGACCAAAACAGAATATAAAGATATAAACGAAGCACCTGAAGAGAATAATTTCATCTTTTCTGTTGTTTTAAACACTCCAAATATACAACAAAATACATTTAAGGGCTAAAAAAGTGGATTTTGCATGATATGTCCCCTTTAAAGAACTGAGTTAGGTAATTAGTTACTTTTTTAGGGAGTAACGCAATATTGTAATACATTAGTTTTAAAAGTAACTTTCCCCAATAAAAACCATATACCGGTATGCACACTCACCTAAAGGATTAGGAACACCTGTTCAATTTCTCATTAATGCAATTATCTAATCAACCAATATCATGGCAGTTGCTTCAATGCATTTAGGGGTGTGGTCCTGGTCAAGACAATCTCCTGAACAACAAACTGAATGTCAGAATGGGAAAGAAAGGTGATTTAAGCAATTTTGAGTGTGGCATGGCTGTTGGTGCCAGACGGGCCAGTCTGAGTATTTCCCAATCTGCTCAGTTACTGGGATTTTCATGCACAACCATTTCTAGGGTTTACAAAGAATGGTGTGAAAAGGGAAAAACAACCAGTATGTGGCAGTCCTGTGGGCGAAAATGCCTTGTTGATGCTAGAGGTCAGAGGAGAATGGGCCGACTGATTCAAGCTGATAGAAGAGCAACTTTGACTGAAATATCCACTCGTTACAACCGAGGTATGCAGCAAAGCATTTGTGAAGCCACAACACACATAGTCTCGCGTAGCCAGACCTTCAGACTGACGGCTGAAGGTCTGGAATTCATAGCAGCTTTCTTTGGTCAAGGCCCGCCCATAAGGCCGTTAGACCGACATGTCAAACAACCAATTACAGTTCGTTTCGTTCAGCGTCATGTTTCGGGGCGTGGAAATGTCCCCACAACAACAGACCGGTGTGCAACAAGTCAGTCAGCAGTCACCGGAGGCGCTAACAACGCTCCGTGTTATTAAATTCACCCACGAACTCGCTCATGTCCATCTTATGTCCGCTTTGTCACACGAATGTAAGTTACGTCCCCGCCCCAGTGCGCTCACGCCTACTAAATAAACGCCTCACCTCCGGCGCCGCGCACTCGCTACATTCCCTTTAGCCTTTAGCACATCTAGTGGATGCATAACGCAAACCCAGTCAAACGTTTGACTCTGCAGTATCTTATGTGCCTTATAATCCAGTGTGCGCGACCTATATATGAATACTGAATCGGCCAGCTGCGATGTCAGCGCCTGTTTCATGTTTGTCCACAAACGCAGCTGATATACCCTTCGCAATTAAGTACTTCACTTGATCTTCCATAATAGATTGGAGGGGACATACAACTACGTTTAGCTGATCTTGAGAAATGCTCATTGTCACTCACATAGGCCACTCATATAAACACAACAGTTTTTCTTCCGCAATCACACGTCTGCGCTTTGTTTCCCGGCGGACCGAAAATAAACGCGACACTGACGCCCCCCGGAAATCCGATAAAATTCAACCAATCAGATGACGACTTCGACATTCCTGAAGTGTTTCCAGTTAAGTGTACCATATGCATCAGACGTTTAGCCAACGTTCCGTGGGCGTGACGTCTGAGGCTGAGACTACAACACACACAACCTTCAGGCGGATGGGCTACAACAGCAGAAGACCCCACCGGGTACCACTCATCTCCACTAACAGGAAAAAGAGGCTACAATTTGCAAGAGCTCACAGAAATTGGACTGTTGAAGACTAGAAAAATGTTGCCTGGTCTTATGAGTCTCGATTTCTGTTGAGACATTCAGATGGTAGAGTCAGAATTTGGCATAAACAGAATGAGAACATGAATCCATCATGCCTTGTTACCACTGTGCAGGCTGGTGGTGGCGGTGTAATGGTGTGGGGATGTTTTCTTGGCACACTTTAGGCCCCTTAGTGCCAATTGGGCATCGTTTAAATGCCACGGCCTTCCTGAGCATTGTTTCTGACCATGTCCATCCCTTTTTGGCCACCATCCTCATCCTCTGATGGCTACTTCCAGCTGGATAATGGACCATGTCTCAAAGCTTGAATAATTTCAAATTGGTTTCTTGAACATGACAATGAGTTCACTGTACTAAAATGGCCCCCACAGTCACCAGATCTCAACCCAATAGAGCATCTTTGGGATGTGGTGGAACGGGAGCTTCGTGCCCTGGATGTGCATCCCACAAATCTCTATCAACTGCAAGATGCTAGCCTATCAATATGGGCCAACATTTTTAAAGAATGCCACGTAGAATTAAGGCAGTTCTGAAGGCGAAAGGGGGTCAAAAACAGTATTAGTATGGTGTTCCTAATAATCCTTTAGCTGAGTGTATATTTTAAGTTTTTTAAGTTTAAGTTTTTATATTTTAAAGTTTCAATAAGTTAAATCTTTATATAACATTAACGTTACCAGAAATACACTGACACAGAGGAAATATTAAGCTGATTGAAGAAATATGATCAATTTCAAAATAACTTCACAAGTAACCAAGCGATTTAGCAAGAGAAGTAGAGAGATGCCATTTTGATGCGGACTGGCTTCTAACATGATGATTTTTATCCACTCCTTTAGGCTGACTTCAACAGAAAGAACACTTACTATGTTTTCAACCATGTGGACATCACCATAAGTTACCACAGCGAAGATGAAACGACTGGGATGGGAGCTCGACTTGTGGCGGCTAAACTGGAACCTAAGAGGTCTGATTTTGCAACTGTCTGTAACTAATTTTACTTTAGGTTGTGTCCTTAACCTAATGTTAGGTCTTTCTCTACTTTCTGTGGGCCCATGTAACCAGTTTCATCAAAAAATACTTAAAAAAAAAGCCACAATCTGTCATTTTTTTTGCCTCAAGGGGTCACTAACCTCTTACAATAACAAAGGCATAGATTGATGCGTGTGGAATCATGGAACCTGTGTAAGTGTAGCGATACTTTGCTTGAAAAATCAGAATTTCGTGCTTGGTTAAAGCCAGTTGCAAACAACGTATTTAAAGCCTACTGCTTATGCAAGAAAGCTATTAAATTGGGAATGTTGGGTGTACGGGCGCTGGAGTCACATGCAAAAAGCGATAAACCTCTAACTGCTGTGAAGGGTCTCCAGCAAACGACAGCCATCAGCCAGTTCTTGCAAGTATCTGGCAGCTCCCGCACTAACGTTACTTTTACACTGCCTAGGCGAGGCCCAACTCACTCAACCAGCTCCGCAACTCCCGCAATCAACCTCCGTGTTGCTTTTGGATCAGAGCTAACTCTAAAAGCAGAGGTGCTCTGGGTTCTCCACACGGTGACAAGACACCAGTCCTACATTGTTTCAAATGATTTTTGCGCACTCTGACATCGCTAAATCCTTCAGGTGCGGGAAAGCTCATGTCCGTCTTTTTCGGTGTGCATGCTTGCACGCTCGTTGGCCACACTAGATAAGGTCTTTTTTTTAACTTACGAGGAGTTTCTGTGGGTATCTGGATTGTGCTGGAGGCTGGTTCCTTTTCCGCCCGCAGAATCCATTTGAAACACTACTGCTAGCGATTGCCGCTGCTTACTAATGGCTTCCATACGGATGTAAGCCCAAGTAGACGAGAATGCGCATGACGTCCTCCACACAAAATTGAGCCTACAGGCTAATAAGAGGCAACCATGGTGGACAGTCAAGGTGTCATTCTTTCTATTACATTATGGTTGGCTCTTAAATGTACAAATGAAGACTTTATCTTAAAGATTTTTTAAGTAAAAACCTACACATAGCATCTTTAAAGTTAGGCATAGCAACATCTGTGACATCAATAAGAAAACCAAATAAAAATGGACTACTTTACAAATATTTGTCTGTTGAACAGCATCAAGCATGGTGATAATGATCATCCGACCTGTGAAGGTGCTCCCATGGACATTCCAGCAGATTCCAGCAGTAGTCTCAAAGTGACCTACACTTATTCAGTTAAATTTGAGGTAAGCTTGTTTATAGAGACGGTATATGGAGATGGTTGGAAAGAAGTTTTTGTGATAGAGTTTATTTCTTCCTTTTTAGCAAAATAATAACATTAAGTGGGCTTCTCGATGGGATTACATTTTGGTTTCCATGCCTCACAGCAACATCCAGTGGTTCAGGTGAGCACAGAAAGCCAAGCTGGTTGAAAATATGTAATATCAAGAAATAAAAAGGCTCGTATATCTATATTTCCATCCATTCTAATGGCTTTCATGCTAATTTTTTTTTAGCATCATGAACTCTTTGGTTATTGTGCTCTTCTTGTCTGGCATGGTGGCCATGATCATGCTTAGAACACTGCACAAGGATATTGCCCGGTACAACCAGATGGACCAGGTACCTTGAATTTACTTTGTTCTCCTTCCAACTGTTATCTACAGTAGAATCTAGATAACAGAAGAAATGAATGACCCTGTTACGTCATTACAGTCTCTTGTGTCAACAGAGCTGACACTCCCGCATCAAACTTCCTGTTATATATTTTGTTTGATTTGAGTTATAATTGTCAGGTTTTCATAGGTCATATCCTAATCCTCAAGCACATATTGCCTGGCTGATTTTTCTCCTAGTTTAAGTGTGTGTTATTATTTTTCTAATATTAATAACCAAGAGAATACATCCAGTCAATGAATCCTCTGTTGTGACATTCACAGGCAGACTGGGTTAAGATCCCTCCAGCTGCAAACATTACCTATGTAAGCGTATTAGCTTAAGTTTGCTTATGTTTGTTGCTTTATGGTAAAACAGTATAAATGTACATTACCATTCTCACCAATCAAGGTTAAAAAAAAATGAAGGAAGCTGTTTTGCAGTGAATTGATAATGACACTGATAAAACATATGTGCCATATACCATCTTCTGTGTTATGGCCATAATGGTTTATCTGATGATGGTCATCATATTGAGATATGTCATGTCTCCTGCAGGAGGAGGCCCAGGAGGAGTCTGGCTGGAAGCAGGTTCATGGTGATGTGTTTAGGCCTCCCAAAATGGGCATGCTTCTGTCTGTCTTCCTCGGACAGGGCTGTCAGATCTTCATCATGACCTTCATCACCCTTTGTAAGTGCATCTGGAACAGAAATGAATTAAAAGTACTGCAGATTTTTGTATTGTACAAATTAACTTTAAGGGTTGCTTTTCTAGATCTGTGAGAACAGTCAAATATTTGAGTGCATCATGAAAATGCCAACAATGTTAACTTCCCTAATCCTTTCCTCGATTATTAACGCTCAATAGACATTGTGAACAGTTGTCTTTTTACACATTTTGGTAGCATGTTATTTCACATTAGTTCGAACTTGAAGCATTAAATGGAAAAAAGTGACAATTCTGTTTTTCCCTTTAGTCTTGGCCTGTCTGGGCTTCCTGTCTCCAGCCAACAGAGGGGCTCTCATGACCTGTTCGGTGGTGTTGTGGGTTTTGCTTGGCACACCTGCTGGATATGTGTCTTCCAGACTCTATAAGAGTAAGGAAAGATTGCAGTGGAAAATCTTGTTTTATCATTTTTTCTTCTGATAGTCATTATGAAGATCTAAAGAGGTGATATTTGTTTGTGATAAAAGGAGTTTTAGAAAGCATATAAACAGTCCATACCTTGTCCATACCAATGCTCACACTTCTTCCTGTTACACCTGTGCTACAATTATACTGTGTCACAGTGCTACTCAGTGGCCAAGAAAAACTTTACAACAAATGGCTCCAACACATACTATTGTTTTATTTTTAGTGAAGGGAAAGTGACTGAGTCCACCTTAAAAATGCCAAATATTCATCTCAATTACTTCCTTTTCCAATCAATTCCCTCTGTATCATCAGCTTTCGGTGGTGAAAAATGGAAAACAAATGTCCTTCTCACCGCCCTTTTGTGTCCTGGGTATGAATAATATTTTCATCTTCATTTCTCGAGAACAGAAATAATATGATTAATGCCAGTATGCAGTTTCAAAGACGTGGCTTGTGTTTTTGCAGGATTGTGTTTGTGGACTTTTTCCTGATGAATCTGATCCTGTGGGTAGAGGGCTCCTCTGCTGCTGTTCCCTTTGGTACACTCGTGGCCATCCTGGCGCTGTGGTTTGGCATCTCTGTTCCTCTCACTTTTTTGGGTGCATACTTCGGCTTCAAAAAACCAGTGAGTATGCCTTCTTGAACAGACCAATTGTTATTAACGCCTGTTTCACATGTGACCCACTTGAAGTGTGAATGCGGTATTTTTTTCAGTGCCCATGTTAACAGGTTAGAGAGCATTCACACTGCAAGTCCGGTGCAGCAAGTGTGTTGCAGGAACAGTGCGTTACAGCAGTGCAACAAATGTTTCTGCACGAGTCAATTTTTACTGAATTACAGTGCAGAATAGCGCATTGTTAGTGTATTGACAGGAAAATTTAGTAATTTTACCATACATGCATAATTACTTTAAACTAAGAGGCCGATTCGTTGAAATTGAAAGGCAAGTGTGTCACACAACATAGCCGAAATAAGAAATAAGGGGCATCACTGGTGTGTACGTTCAGCTCTTTGGCGATATCCAGTACCTTCAGCTGGATGACAGCTCTGGCTATGGACAGCCCATCATTTCTTCCCTCAGCTACACAACAACACACCCCCAGCCATCTTCCCTGAAATGGCCCCGGTTTTTCAGATGCATTTCAAAGAAAAAAAAAATTGTATTCGGAAACAATACACTGCTTAAAGTACATCTGGTTGTCTGAGAAATACACTTGGAACAAGAAGGCTATACATACAGGACACAATGTATGACATCTAATCATTGAGATAGGAAAAACATACAACACTGCACTTTTTGTACATACATACAAGACTTTTCATATAAAGATTCATACATGAAAGACATGTTTCATGTAAGAAAAATATCATGTTTAAATGTTTTGGCACTTGCTTGAGTAACTTAACATACAAATCTATATAGAAATAATGAATTCAATATTATGTTGTTTATATTTATTGTGTTTAAAGCCACAGCATTGCAAAGACATCTTAAATAAAATGTGTACTAAAATATGTACTGCAAGCTGAGCACGTGTTAAACAGGAGTAAGAGCTTTTCAACAGAGTACAATTCTAATTCCTGGCATTCTGACTGGTGCTGATTCCATACTTGGGGATATAAGAAAATTACATTTAATAATAGGCTCACAGGTTTTGATTGTCCAGAATTCTTATGCTTGCCTAATATTTATGTATTTCTAAACATTTGAATCAGCTGCTACTCCAGTTCCCATCTGTGTGAGCTTTTCTTTTGGCACGCTGTCATGCATGATATCATGATTGTGGGTGTTTTTATTTTCCTGTTTTAACAGGGCATCGAGCCTCCTGTGAGAACAAACCAGATCCCACGCCAAATTCCTCAGCAGTCATTCTTCACCAAACCTGTGCCGGGCATTATCATGGGTGGCATCCTGCCCTTCGGCTGCATCTTCATCCAGCTCTTCTTCATCCTCAATAGCATTTGGTATAGTTTGAAATCATATCATGCTGAAATGAGTTGATGTCAGAACTGATGTTTTGTCCCTAACAATAACTAATTGAAATGTTTCTCTGCAGGTCTCATCAGATGTATTACATGTTTGGCTTCCTCTTCCTGGTCTTCATCATCCTGCTCATTACCTGCTCTGAGGCCACTGTTCTGCTCTGCTACTTCCATTTATGTGCAGAGGTGAGATTGAACACTGATCATGGCATCTTTTAAAAAATGTTTTGGTTCTTGTTTGGCTGGTTCTTATTCATCACTGAGACAAATTAGTCTCTTAAGAGTGTACAACATCATTAAACGTTAGTCTGAAATATTTTAAACATTTATATATACAAAAAAAGCATGTTTTTATTTAATGCCTATTTTTTGTATTTGACAGGATTATCATTGGTGGTGGCGATCATTCCTGACCAGCGGTTTCACGGCAGTCTATCTGTTTGTCTATGCAGTGCATTACTTCTACTCAAAACTACAAATTATAGGGATGGCAAGCACCATCCTCTACTTTGGCTACACCTCGATCATGGTGCTCATTTTCTTCATTTTCACAGGTATGAGAGATGGTCTGTTTCCCTTTAGCCTTGATAATACAACTTTATATACTATGGGTGTAAGAGTAACATATACTTTTGCTAAATTACTTCAGATTTCTGTTCCCCTTTACAGCATAAAATGAATTAGAAATAGTGTGTTGCAGCAGTATTGACAGTTTTTTTATTTTATTTAAAGACAGATCCATAGTTTGTTCAGTAAGGGTTAGGGCTGCAAGAAAAAGAAAGAAAAAGTTTTTTTTTTTTTCCCCTGCTGTACCAAAAACATAATATTACTTCAAAATCTAGGCATGTACCAAACCGTCACCTTTGTATACCATTACACCCTTAATATACATTCCCAAATTTTCTTGTAAGCCTTTCTTGTAAGTTTTGATATGTAATATTTACTTTTACCCCCTGAGATTTGAAAGTAATTATTCAATAATTTAGCAACACATGACATGCAGTTAAAGGGTTAGTTCACTCAAAAATTATCCCATAATTTACTCACCCTAGAGCCATCGTAGTTATATATGACTTTCTTCTTTCAGCCAAACACAATCAGAGTTATATGAAAAAATATCCTGGTGCATCTTCCCATCATAACAGTAAGCCATATGGTTTCAGGGGTTAATAATCGCCTACTAAAGTTTAGTAAAATGTAAAAATATTGATTTTTAAAAAAATATTTTTATGATTTAATAACCAATTCATGAACATTGATTTGTGTCATGACTTTTTTACTTGGGTTAAAGTTACATTTTATCACTGGTGTTTCTGGTTTTCAGTGAATCTATAGGAAGCGGCAAAAGAAATTATATATATTTTTTTTACTTTTAGCTTACGTTTTTTCTGTTTTGTTGTTTTCACTGGCTATAATCAAAAACGAGCATACTGCATATGTATTTTGACTCAACGCCACAACCGAATGTGCCACACGCTTCCTGAGAAGTGAAGACAAATCTTTTTGATTTCCCCTGGTTGCTGGCTGCAGTATAGAGAGCCTAAGTCCCGCCACTCTGCTTCCGGCTTATTGGACCTTATTTCGGAAAAAATATGTATGGTAGTCAATGGCGAGAGACAACTTATCTTTTTATTCCGTCTGAACTGTGCCCTCAATTACACATAGGATGTTTGTCAATTTAAAAGTTAATTCCGAAAGTTAAAAACGTCGCAGTTTGTCATAAAACAGAAGAGTAACATTTAGTTTTATGTGAAAATCGTTCAGTGAACTACATCTCCCGGGTAGCGAAACAACGAGCGAGATCCGCTACTCGTGGTGTATGACGGCGTAACGTTACGATTATAACGTAAGACTGTAGAAACAATGACAGACATTAGTCTCAGTAAAGTTAGCTTCATTCATTGAGAGAAAATGTGCGCCTTTGGGGTTTGTAGTCTTATAGCTCAACGGTTTTACATCAAACTACGACTTTCTTTACTTTAAAATGTATATTTTAAATTGACAAACATCATACGTGTAATTCAGGACACAATTCAAACGAGATCAAAATATTTGTTGTCTCTCGCCATTGACTACCATATAATATTTTTCCGAAATAAGGTCCCATGGTGGTCGACCGGAAGGGGAGGGACTTAGACTCTCTATACTGGCAGACTTGGGCTCCAAATGATGTGATCAGTGCAAGATGTTAACATTATATATATATATATATATATTTTTTTTTTTGGCTTGATTTTCCTATAGTGGAAGGAGGATGCATCATTCATCTTTTTTTAACAGTCTATGCTCACAACTTAATAGTATAAATCAGTCTAACCAATCCTATACTGATTAATCTTTCACTGAATTCTCCTCCTCTATCAAATAACCAGTTTAACAGGTTAACCAGTTTAGAGTAAATCACTATAGTGCGAATGCAGGACAAGAAAAACGTGTAATGCTACGTGTAATCTTTGAGGACAGACCTGAGCGTGTACAGGGTAGGGTTGCACCAGCCTTTCGTAAGTTCTTATTTAAATTGGAACACAAAGTCCATATTAGAGGCTTAGTAAGTATTAGCTAGTTTGTAACTTACTAGCACCATTTGTTCTTAAGGCAGAACATAGCTAGTAGGTCGTAGGCTCTCCATATAATGTGTATTCGCATAAAATTACATTTATCCTGAGAAGTTTTAAATGCTGTGAATTTCAGTTTGTCCTTGATTCTTAACTTTTCACGTAAATAACAAAAAAATATTTCCATTGAAATATATAACTGCTTAATTTTCAATGACATAATAAGCACTTAATATGCAAATGCCATGGCCAACATTATCATATAAGGTTTTAGTCTGTCAGCTAAAACAAAAG
This sequence comes from Pimephales promelas, assembly GCF_016745375.1. The sequence continues at coordinate 975,561 of NW_024121126.1, forward strand.
CTTATTGATGCAATTCAGTCAGTCTGTCATTTTTATTCCACCTGTTACTCCAGGTTGGATGATTCTATAAATATATGTAGTTTATTACCTATTTGTTAGTGCAATGCAAACATTTTTTAGTAGCTTGTAAGTTGTATCCTGTTCCTGCAATTCAATACTTTTTGTGTTTAATGTGACATTTACATTTCTTTTTTTTTTTCTTAATTTTTACTTTACACACAATCTTAAATGTTCAGAGATTGTCATGATGCTGCATTATGTCTGGTCCTTTTGTTTAACAGGTGACCAGTGCTAGTTGTTTTGTTCCTGCCCGATAGGTCACACTGTGTTTAGGCAGAGGGTAATTGGGACACGTATAAATATTCTTCATCTTTCATTGTTGTTGAAAGGTAGCGCCGCTCCCTCTGGCCTTAATCAAATCTGTCGCTTCCCCTCATTGATATGCTGAGGCGGAGGTGGCGAGCGATGGCCAGCTGTCTCCAATCTATAAACACCTGTGGGTTGATAGCATCTACATATGCTTACTTATGTCCACTCAGTCTCTCCAAACAGGCGGGTTCTAGCTTTGTAGCATGTGTTTTCCTCACCTAGCGTGAAGAAAAGTGATTTATAACTGTTTGTCAATGATCGACTCTATAAAATACCACAAGCTTCTCTGTGACAGTACTTTGACATTTCACATTTGTCATTTGTAGTAAGAGTATTTTAGACAAAAACACTCTTAAAAACACAATTCTTACGGCTTTTCTTTTTGAATGATGGGAAACCACCGCTGTTGGATATTAGCCACAATCTATTTGTTGCCATGGATTCTTCTAGATGCTTTAGGATCCCTGGCAATGGCTGTTATGGCAACTTCTGCACACACTTGAAGGGTGAAAATATGAGACGAGTTAAACAATGCTTACTGGATTGCCATTGCGATCTCAGTCCCACATCTTAAAATAAAACTTCCCCAAAATGGTTTGTTTCTAGGTCTCAAAAGCAAACTGAAGATAGAGTGAGAGCGTGAGTGGAGGATGAGGAGGAGGACTGAGAATCGTGTGTGTATAAATGCATCTGAAAATAGATTCCGAGCTAAAGATTTCAATCAGACCTATTGTTGATTTGCGGTCACTGCCGCCCCAGCGATGATTAGATTTAATTCTAAGCTTCATCACGCTCTGCTCAGTTTGGCTGTGAGACCATTTGATGCATTGAAACTCCACTATTACTAGATTTTTTTTTTTTTTTATGACTCCAATTGCGATTTTAATAGAAGTGTGTACACTTATCAGTTAGTCAGGGACATTTTATGACGTACATGTGCTGAAAAGCTTTTTTTGTTTGTTAATTCTCACACATTTCTTCTTCCACCCAGGTACTATAGGCTTCTTCGCCTGCTACTTGTTTGTAAATAAAATCTACAGTGTGCTGAAAGTGGACTAAGGGAAGGACTTTTTGGAGATCACATCAACTTTTTACAGATCAGCTTTCATGTTGAATTTTAAAGAGACATTTAAATGAAGGGAGGAATCAGAGGATTTTTGTTTTCCTGATCTGCTGGTGTGTGGCTCAATTGTAATTCAATGATCTGCAGTATGTGTGCGTGTGAACTCCAAAGACCCCATTTCAGTGCTTTATTTATCTCGCATTGCCTATGACTTTATTCCAGCTAAACCCACTGTGATGAGAGCAGAAGCCCATATCTTTAAACATTAAGTTCTTTTTATGCTTTTACTTTGACTGGGGTGTATGTTTTACTTGCTTTGTTTTATTTCATCATCAATTCATTGTGTATAGAATTTGTTTTGAAAGACCAGATGGGACACAGATTGGGGTGCAGTCATATTTACCTTTGTATGGTGAAATTCTGTGGGCTTAATGCGGTCGTGTTAATAGAAAACCAGGCAATATTGAATTTCACATCAGATTCAAATTTGTTCATTTGAAACACTCAAATTCACTGCTTAGTTTGAACCTGTGAGTAAGCAGTGTCGCTACACTGATGAAAATGTATAATGGACCTTCTTTGCCCATCAAAACTACCATTTTACTGTTGCTAACCTAAATTTCGCAGGCAAAACCCAGTCATTTCAATAGGAATCTGTACGATCTGGAGTTTAATGTAAAGGCAAAAAGGTATCTCACCCAGGTTTCTCTCATGTTCACAACAGAAAGATGTTTGACTTCAGTATGAGCAGTGCTTCATACATATGTACACTGTTTACAATGGCCATGTTTACGCTAATGTGACTGCACTAGTTTGACATTAACCGCTTCTCAAGCAAAACTTGCTCTGGCAATATCCAGTAATTTCAAATAGAATCCATGCAATCAGGAGTTTCTCGTGTGGCTGAAAAAGTACATATTTAGCTTGTGTTGAAGTTGGCCATGCTAATTTTCTGTGTTGACCAAAAAAAGCAGCTTGATTTGAAAGTGAATTCTATGTGAGCGATACATCGCTACGTTACTGACAATGAATCTCCGCAGCCGCAAATTTCACTAATGTGACCGCAGTAACCAGACCACAGTAACCTCTCTAATTTCACCTATTGGTGGATATCAGTAATAATTGTTACTATGTTTTTAATAGAATACAACTATTTTGTTCCATGCGTTGTATAGTTTTATTTTGCTGACAAATTTGCTTTTATGGAGTATGGATCCCGGGAAATGGGATGGTTAAGAAGAACTTTTTTTGCTTGATGGTGGATTTTTATACAAGTAATAATATCTAAATAATGGGAGCTATTTAGTGATTTTGTTCTTTGTAAATTATTTAAATGTCATTACTTAAAACAGGTGTACACATCTTTTTTCAATAACTTTAATTTGAAACCCACAGAATGTACTGATCAAGTCTTATGAGGTATACATAAACATTCTTCACCATGTTATAACAAAAGAAAAATAAAGCACAAAGTACATTACAAAAAAGTCTACTAAACTTTTTCTAAATATAAAACAGTCTGTTACAGTTGGAGTACACTTATGATGACTTGCTTCATCTGACTCTGTTTGTTGAAAGTGATTGTCAACAATTTCGCATCAAGGTCCCATGACATGAAATTTTTTTTTCTTTCTGGGTTTTTTTTTAACATTAATATGAGTTCCCCTAGCCTGTACATGGTACCCCAGTGGCAAGAAATTTCAATCGTTGTAAACCGAGCATTGTCTTATCTCCTCAGTATGACATCATAAGCGGGAAAGGTAACCTTCCCTGTCCCTGCTTCGCCTGCCCAGAGAATGTGGCTCGCCCATGAGAAAATGAGCTAGGAAGTACGAACGTGCGATTTGAGTTTTTCATCAAGAGATATCTTGGCTTGCAAATGAGCGAAGCATGGCAGTTGATCAGTGTTCAGATGTACAAATGAACACAAAAGTACTTTTTAGTTCCTTCATCCGAGCATCTGAAGAAACAATGGGTTAATTTTATTTTCTCTGGGAATGCACCAAAACAACTTCCCAAAGTTTTGTATGGTCCAAACATTTCACCGACGACAATAGAGTTGGCCTCTGAACATCTGAAAATAAATCAATCAAGCTCTACCTAGCAACAGTTTCTGATGTGTGGCTTTGGCCTAATTGTTCAAGTTCAGAAAGTTAATCTTTCTCCCAAAATCGTTCAATACTATTTATGCATCAGTAGGTCAAGTGAGTGACTAAAATATCAACTTCCTACTAAAAAAACAATGTGATGAAAATTATCTTATTTAAATTGTGAACAAATTATATACAGAAAGCATCAAAGACCAATCTTTACACAGCGTGAGTTTATCTGGACAACTAGTTATGAAATCAATGACGCACGTTACACCGCACAATAAAGCTCTTACTGTATGTAGGCCTACATCACTTTTTACAGCCTATGGTAACTAACATCATTGTGTTTGCAATTGAGAGAGTGCAGAAACTGCAGAATCTTCATTCTCAATGCTCATCACGGCAATATTTTATGTGATGGGAATAGATCTAAATACTTGAAAAACTTCTCACGATTTGTTCATCTCGATAGCTGTAATAAGTAAACATATAATAGCTAGTAAAAGTATTCGAGAGAGTTTCACATGTACTGTAGCCGTTTCATTACACAAGCATGTCAGCCAATCACAGCAGTGGGCGGTTCCACTGAATCCCACAGCAGACACGCCCCTTCAAACAGAGCGTTCAAATCAGAGGCTAAAACCAGGCTAGGAAAATGCCTTTTATTTCTAAATTATGACTATTTTTGATCTAAAAAAACATACTAGCATTATATGGGAAACCCAGGAAACATTATAATAAAATAACCCCATGTCATGGGACCTTTTTGTAAGTGCTGCGGACATCAGTGGAAACTGACATATGGTGGATATTGTCTGTGATATGTATTGTTGCACTCACAAAATAATACTTGATGTAGCATAAAAAAAATTTGATTTATAAATTCAGATGACTTCCAAACACAGCAGCCAGAAATGAAGCACTAGCTGTTCTATCTTCATACAGGGTCACGCTAAGTGTTCAATAATGGTTAATGTTTACTTCCTGCAGTGTGGTCAATAACATAAAGTGCTCCATCAGTTGCAAAGCCATCTTTTTTATCATGTCTGTGGTTAAATGATATAATTGGCAGTGTCTGGGGATAAAAACATCTTATACTGCACAGAGACAATGTACAAATTGTCTAAGGAGGCACTCTTTTATGAGAGCCGACCCCACACTGGCCAAGAGGTACATCATAAATACCCTGAGATCCTTGGCTCATTAGCTGCTCTTCAGGTCACATTTCACCCAAAAATCACAAGGCAGTTCAACAAACAATACCATAATGTATAAATATTTTAAATTAAACTGAATTAAATTAACACGTGAAACCCTCCACTTTACACATCTTTTAAATCAGGACTCCCTTGAAAAGGAGATTTTTTTGAATCTCAAAGGGAATATTTCCTGTTAAAATAAAGGTGAATAAAATAAAATGTGAATAACTGACCCATACCCTAATGTTGATGAGATTCATCGCTTAAGTATTATTGTTGCATAAACAATAAATGAATAAGAGTATCTTCAGTTTCATAATATAGTTTGCTTGTAATTACTCTCCACATTTAAGAGAACTTTTCTCCAGTGACAATGATTTAGTTGATATCATTGTGTACTGTATGTATGCTTATAAAAATAGACAAAAATCTCTCTACATATATATTCTAAATTCATTTCAAAACAACATATAGAATACTTGGTCTTTAAATTGTAAAGTAGCAATACATTTGACATCTATGTATTTATCCAGGGGGCAAAGGGGGTTTAGCAGACATGGGCTGCTGTAAAAGGATGTCATATAAAAATGAAATGACAACCCGGTCAACAAGCTGCTGGAAACTCGGATGCCTTGACTGTACATGTAATTATGCCTCTTAATTCACTATATATATATATATATATATATACACACACACACACACACACACACACACAAAATTACTTATTTTTAATATAAAATTGGACTGGATTTTTGTTTCCTTTTATCACAGTCTTCTGACATTCAAATATTAGAAACAACATTGGTTTTGATGCATTGTTAGTTTTTCTGCAGCATCAGATTCAACATGTTCTCCCTCATTTACTGTTCGTGGCTGTTTTTGACTTTTTGATTAAAAAAAAATTTAATCATTTACTTTTTTGATTGCAAAGCCATGACACCATATAATCATGCATTTTTGATTGTTGGTGGTTTTCCCTGTTGGGAAGAGGTTAAATTTGTAATGAGAACTCACCTTGATGTGTCTGAGAAAATCAATGTATGCACCTCAAATTGCAAAGTTAATTGCAAAGTGTTTTTTGTTAAGGTTTAGTTTAATGTGTGTGATTTATTTAATGGAAAGCACATTCACTTTTAAGTTGTCTTGCTGTTAATTTTAAATAAATGTAGAGCAAGTAGCTAATCAGTGTCTGCATGTTTCAAACTAGTCGAACATCGCTCTGCATACGTCATCCCCTTTATCGCTCTGATTGGTTTTAGGTCTATCCCTTTTGGAAATAATTTTGTCTATGAAGTTTTGCAAGACCATACCTCAGTTACAACTGAGAACCAGGCTAGTGATTCCGGGGAGTTAAAGCAGAATTTGAGGTAGCATTGTTTTGACCCTAATTACAAGTTTCCAGCTTGTTGACCGGTTTTTCCACCTAGGTTGTGATCCTCAGACACCATAGATTTATTTTTTATATGACAAACTTTTACAGCAGCCCATGTCTGAATTCCTAAAAAAAACAGGTGTTTTGCCCCCTAGGAATATACAAAGAACATTCATTTAGTTAGACATATTATACACTACTCTATAGAACACTTTATACCATGTCTCCAAAATTTTATATTTTACATATAAAAGTGTTGAAATTTCAAAACTTTCAAATTCAATTCAAATCACAATTTTCAGAATAAATAACCATAACGTGTACTATAACTGAATAATGTAGATTTTAAACCACTTTCCCATAGTGTAAACATACACTATCATTCAAAAGCTGGATTTTGTTTTGTTTTTAAAGGACAACTCCGGCTCAAAATGAACCTTTGGTCTAATAACACATTGGTACCTGGTCAACCGTTCTCTGAGATTTGTTTTCATGATAATCGAATGTAAAGAGTTTTATCTCTAATAACTGTTTAGCGTATTACGCTAGTATCTAGGGCATCATAATGAAAAATAAAAATCGCTAGTTAATACCACTAACAAGGCTCAAAATAGCCCCACACTAACACAGTAACATAAAACTGTGAACACTAAACATAAAACACTATGCTAAACAGTTTTTAGAGATAAAATTCTTAACATTCGATTATCATGAAAACAAATCTCAGAGAACGGTTGACTAGGTACCAATGTGTTATTGGACCAAAGGTTCATTTTGCACAGGAGTTGTCCTTTAAGTCTACTATGCTCATCAATTTTGTATTTATTTGAGCAAAAATACTGTTAAAAAAAGTAATATTGTGAAATATTATTATAATTCAAATAACTCTTTTCTATTTTAATATATTTTAGAATTAAGGAGTAATTCACTCCTGTGATGTTAAATCTTTACTTTCAGCATGATTATTCCAGTCTTCATTGTCATTGTCTAATTATTCCAGTCTTCATTGTCATTGTCTAATTTGCTATTTACTGATTTGCTTCTTAAAAAAACATTTCTTAGAATTATCATTTTTTTTAAACCGTTGTGCTGCTTAAAAGTTTTGTGTAAATGTTTGTTATTTTAAATCAATTGAATGCAGCCTTTGCTGAATATAAGTATTATATATATATATATATATATATATATATATATACACACATAGTATGAAGAGTTCAGATGCAAAAGCCTCTAAATGCCATTTGAAATTTTCTTCTTGAATAATGATTTTTATCAAACTTGTATATTTAAGTTCAGTTATTTCACTTAAATAACAATTCATAGGTAATTATCATTGCCATTTAAGTGAAATCACTGAACTTAAATCTACAAGCTTGATAAAAAGGATCATTCTAGAAGAAAATTTCAAATGGCACTTAGAGGCTTTTGCATCTGAACTCTTCATATTTATATATATATATTTTTTTTATTAATTTTTTTAGCACAGTTGCGCTTCGTCCCGAGTTCAAGTCCTGGCTCTTGGACCTTTCCCGATGCACTATCCCATCCCCCCTACCACCTAAAAGATTTATACACTCTAAAAAATGCTGGGTTGTTTAAACCCAATTTTAGGTCAAATATGGACAAACCCGAAATGTTGGGTTAAAAATGTAATGTAAAAATTTAACCCAATGGCTGGGTTAGTCCATATTTGACCCAAAGTTGGGTTAAAACAACCCAGCATTTTTTAGAGTGTACAGAATATTTTTTTTTATACAAATCTTAATTGACAAGAATGTTAGCTAGGCTTTTCTGATGCCTATAATATTGTTTTTGTACAAACTAACTGTAATCGTAGAAGGTCCATAGCGTAGCTAGCACATGTTTACAATGCATTCAGTAAACTTGTGTTTGAAGGCACAGTATTTGATTTGACCAAAACCAAATGCTGAACATACCCCAAACACTGATAGAAATATGTTGAGAATTTGCCTTAAGGTGTTTCCTTAGGTTGCTTGTTAGTGTAGCTGTGCACAGTGAGCTCCTTCTCTGAGCTCAGACTGATAGAGGTGGTCTCTTTTCGGCTGTCTTTAGACCTCCTCTCGGTAGGGGAAGAAGACGTTGTGCCTTCCTCCCAGGTGCGGAGAGGGTACACACGGGCATTCTGGCTTGAATGGTGGGTGTGCGCCAGACGCCCGTCTGTCACCGTGAAGCAGCTATCCACGGCGGAGCCTTGACTGACCCGGCCCTGCCCACACAGCGGCCCACAGAGCAGCGCCAGGAACTCCTTGCGTACGCTGCGGTGCATGTACCCATAGATGTAGGGGTGTAAGCTGCACTGCAGGAAGAAGAGAATGAGCGCCATCGAGGCCAACCAGGGTGGCACCGCTGAGCTGGAGTAAATGGATATCGTGCTCAGGACGCTGTATGGGCCCATGCTGAATACGTAAGATGCCATGATGACAAACACCACTCGCGCCGCCTTACAGTGATAGTGGAAGCGTCTGTGGCGGGTTCTGATGGGATAAGAGGCCGAAAAAGGTCCTTCTGATTGAGGCTGCTGCCTTTGGGGGCTGGAACAGGACGCTTGGCAATCCGGAGGGTGGTTGGATTGTATGGGGTGAACGAGAGCATTCTGCCTCCTTGCCGCCCTGAACACCATCCAGTAGCAGCAAAGCATGATGATCACGGGCAGCCAGAATGAAAGTGCGGACACCAGGGCTGAATACGAGTAGCTAGAGGACCACACAACAGTGCAGGCATTATGGCGGCGGTCGAATTCGATGGTTCCCCATCCATATAGTGGCGGAGTGCTCTGAAGCACGCTGAGAAGCCAGGTGAAAGCAATCAGGTTGGTACCCAGGTGAGGAGTCATTCGGGTGGGGTAGGACAGCGGGTGGATGATGGCCAGGTAGCGATCTACGGACACCACGATGATGGTGTTGACGCCAGCAAATGCGAACAGGTGCATGAGCACAACAAGGGCCAGGCACAGGCGGGCGTCCAGTGGCCAGACCTCGGGCACGGTGGCGGCGATGGCGAAGGGCATGACCAGCACCGTCTGCAGAAGGTCGGCCAGGAGCAGGTTAAGCACGAAGCGGTTGGCGACGTGGAGCAGCTGTGGCTTGCGCTGGAATACCAGCAGCACCACGACGTTTCCAAAAAGTGATGTGCACACGATTGCCGATATGACCACCATCTTTACCGTGCTGTTCACCAGAGACGGCGACAGGGGTGAGCCAGGGTCCCAGGGCACTGTGCTGGAGTTACTGCCCAGAGGTGGTAAGGTGGGCATGTTGACAGAGACAATGTGGGAGATGACGCATTTGTAGTTTTTCAGGTATCCCCAACACCAGCGTGAAAGTCTGATGACTGTTTAATCACTGTTCACACCTTGAGAGAGAGGATGTAACAGAAGGAAAAATGTTCAACACACCCTGATCCTTCTTAGATGAATGTTCACACTTCTGTAATGATATTTGAGTCACAGTAAAACAGACATCTGAATGAACTATTGTCTCCTGCTACATACACATGCTTTACATCTATTTCATGATTGAGTCTTTAAGCAGGTGCTCTTTAGGGATGCATGATACAGATATACTGATTTAATTAACTAAAATATCGGTAATCAAACAATTAAAATAATTTACTTGTAGGTTATTGGGTGATAATGGATAATTAATTGTGCATGCTTGTTTCTTCAATTCTTTTAGATAACCTTTTTGTTATCTACACGTCGTTTAATCAAAGTTTATCTTTAAAAACAACAGTAAGCATTCAAAACTACTGATTTTTCATTTTTGTGTCATTTAAATTTAGTCTTATTTATATGGGTAGGCTAATATTAAATATTACATAAATTAATAATAATATATGACATATTTATCAGCTATCTTAATGCAAACAAATAAACTTTGGCTCACTGAATTGGCCAGAATATTAATTGGTGCATCCCTAACACTCCTATACAACTTTATTAAACAAGACCCAATAATAATCTCAGTACATGGTTCCAAAATGTATACTGTAGATACTTGTATAAATCTTGTAGTTTAAAGAGCATAAAGTCCTACTATAAAGACCCTCTAGGATATCCTATCTAGGTTACATAGCAGTGCTCACTACAGGCTATAATGTATGTATGCATTTTTATATAGGCCTACTTTCACAAAGATACATACTAGGCTTTCTATATCACAATGCATACTACACAATACAGTTGCATGTACAAAATCGTACGCACATTATACTAAGCACGCAGAGTGAATAGGCTACTTAAAGAGAAAACTGTGTACAGAGACATTTTCAATCCATTTGCATGGCTTAAAGGCTGTGTGCATCGTATCCTACCTTGTCTTGAGTCACTGTTAGTAGGCACGGGCCAAATTATGTGCATCTTCTTTTCATGCGAACAATGATAAACAGCTGGAATTCACCGCTGTCATAATTCCATTGTGAACCGCGGACTAAAAGTGGCGCTGGTTTCTCTACGGTACAAATCTCATGCAAAAATAACCAATGAATAGAAGACATTTGCCGTAAAACGATCACTGAAAAGCATCCGCTCGGCTATTTTCGAATGGCTGTCGGTTGTCAGTCGCCTTTGTATCTCTCTCTTCACTGACAGGGCTCCAGTGATGTTCTCCCATTTTAGTCTCCTCAATGTCATCAATAGCAGTCGCGTCCTCTCGCCTCGGCTCCTTGTGAGCAGGACTTCATTCAGAGATGGAGAATAATCAGTCAACCGTTCGCTTGTCGTATCAGAGCAGATATCGTTTCAATAAACCGCCGTGGGTCTGGTGGGCTTTGTTAGTGAACTTGCGCTGGCGCACATGCAGCAGTGTCACAGCGGTTACATGTTACCACACACACGGGTTCTGCTCATTAGAGGACTGTAACGCTGGCTGTTGTGCTCTTGGGTGCACAAACCTTCCACAATAAATAACCGTGCTTATCACATCCAGTGGGTATGCTATACAAATAAGGTATGCAACATAGTGCACACTAGATGACCTTACACTTACAAATATATTGGAAAATAATAATTATATATATATATATATATATATATATATATATATATATATATATGAAGAGTTCAGATGCAAAAGCCTCTAAGTGCCATTTGAAATTTTCTTCTAAAATTATCATTTTTATCAAGCCTGTATATTTAAGTTCAGTAATTTCACTTAAATGGCAATGAAGATTACCTATTAATTGTCATTTAAGTTAAATTACTGAACTTAAATACACAAGCTTGATAAAAATGGTCATTCTAGAACAAAATTTCAAATGGCACTTAGAGGCTTTTGCATCTGAACTCTTCATATATATATATATATATATATATATATATATATATATATATATATATATATATATATATTGCTTTATTAAATTTCAAGTTGCAAACACTTTTGCTTTATTTTATTTATTGTTTTTTTTTTTCGATTCCAAACACTTCTATTAAATTAAGTTATTGGTTGCAATGTGTTATTATGTTTCAATTTACAAGAATCATAAATAACCAGACAATGTAATTATAAGCTGTCTAAAGGTGACAGTCTGTTTGATTGAACAGAAAATAGAGAATTGTGTGCTGTAGAGACTGCCAAACAGAAAAAGACTTGGGATAATCAATAGCCGCATTTCCACTGCCGTTCCACCAGGGCCGAGCCATGCTAGTTTTATGCGAGACGCCCATAAAAACCGAGACGCCCATAAAAACCGAGCGTTTATAAGCTAGGCTCAAAACTAGGGTAAAAAATAGCCTATTACTTATTCATTTTGCAAAACACCAAGCGAACGTCATAAGTTGACCTTAGACAACAATATAATAAAATTTTAAAAGCCAGTTCATGACCCCTTTAAATGCACAATGGAAAAAGGGGAGCCCAGAGAAGGAACTTTCCATGGTTCTATTGGATGGACGGTGTGCTCGGTGCTGTTGACCGCAGCCCTTGGAAGTAACTTAGATGGACAAAACATCTATCTTTCTGTTTTCCTAAATGCCTTAAAAATTGTGTAAATTTGGGTAGAGAGCAAAATGCGTCTCCCGTGCCGGACTAAGTGAAAAGGGTGAAATAGGGACTGCACTTTGAAACACGCTGGGTGGCGAAGGTGACAGGGTAGGAAAAGGAGAGCGAGAGGGACCGCTTGCTCGGTCTGTTTCAACCTCTTAGATGGAGTGGAGCTCTCCTTTTTCTGACCAGATGGTCAGGAACGGCCCAAGGAAGCTGGAGCAGCCGGTTTGTTGGACCGCTTCAACTGAAGACGCCTGTGAGGTCGCTGGTGAGGAATGTCGAGGTTGTTGAAGTCAGCGGTTGCCGCATTAGTCAAACGAGCGGAGAAAGCCTTCTTCCTAGATCTGTAAATCTCATGATGCAGGGCAGCTTTCACAAAAACCATTCTACCCCTAGCCATTTACGTGAACAGGGTTTCTAATTGGGTGCTGAACATTATAGAAAGAGGCTATTCGCTACAGTTAGCTCAATGCTCACGGCGCACGTCAAATCCACGGTAAAAACAGAAGTAGCACACCTACTTCGAGCTGAAATAGCAACCTTATTGAGCAAAGGGGCAATAGAGCCTTTATCTCAAGCTCAGAGCAAAGGGGGCCTATACAGCAGATATTTTCTGGTACCAAAAAAAGATCTAAGACATCTGAATGCCAGTTCAGAATGCTTACAACCAGGAAAAACCTCGCACAGATTTGCCAAGGGGACTGGTTTGTGTCAATAGATCTGAAGGACGCTTATTTCCAGATACAAATAGTGTCACGTCACAGGCGGTTTTTTTAGATTCGCCTTCAAATATCTATACACAGTTCTACAGTTCGGCTTGTCTCTTGCACCCCGTACCTTTACGATGTGCATGGATGCGGCGCTCGCACCCCTGAAACTTCGGGGCATACGAGTTTTGAACTACTTGGACGATTCGCTGATTCTAGCTCAATCTCATTCAGAGCTCATAGAACACAGGACCGTGTTACTCGAACATCTCGCTGTCTATGACAGTGCGGCTGTTGCCAGAGACTGAATATTCTGCGCCTCACGAAATCCGTCGCCGTGGTGCTAGTCCCGCTCAGGAGGTTTCAGAAAATGCTGGGCCTAATGGCCTAAGCATCATCAGTACTCCAGCTGGGCCTGATCCACATGAGCCCACTGCAGTTTTGGTTCAAAGCGTGAGTAGCACCTCAAGCTTGGGCTTCCGGTCAGCTTCGCCTCAGGGTCAATCAGGAATGTATCACAGCCCTGAAACCTTGGAGAGCAACCGACTGGTACCAGTCTGGTGTAAACCTGGGGACTTCCTCGAGTGTGCAGGTGGTGTCCACGGACACCTCCACCTCGGGATGGGGAGGTCAGAACGAGAAAAGCTCCTTCATATAAACTGTCTGGGAATGTTTGCAGTCGACAACAACACGCTGGGGCGCTTTTGTCCCAGAATAAGAGGTTACCACGTCTTGGTCCGCTTGGACAACATGTCAGTGGTATCCTACATAAATTGCCAGTGCGGCATCCAGTCTCAAAACCTTTTCAAACTGACAGAACGCATCCTGGTCTGGGCTCAGCACAATCTGCGCTCACTGAGAGCAGTGCATGTGCCTGGCTCCCAGGATTTGGCTATTCGAATAATAGACCAGATTTGGCTGGTCTCTGCACCCGCAGACAATCCTCCTGCTCTGGGAGAAGTTTGGCAGACCACAGGTAGATCTATTCGCGTCCCAGGAGAATGCTCACTGCCCAAAATTCTTCTCAAAGAGTAAGGATGCACTGGCCCATGTCTGGCCCAGCTGCCCGCTCTATGCCTTTCCCCCAGTCTCGCTCCCTCCTCAAGTGTTCAGGGAAACCAGATGCTCTGTGCTCCTTGTGGCTCCGCTCTGGACGAACCAGGAATGTTTCCCAGTCCTAATGCAGCTAACGCGCACTGCCTCATGGCTGATTCCGACGAGGAAAGACTTCCTCTCTCAGGCCAAGGGCTAAATTTGGCATCCTCACCCGGAATGGTGGGCCCTGCACGCGTCGGCCATCAACGGGTACCCGCAAACCTCCCCATGGGAGTGCTGAACACCATCATGCAGGCCAGAGCATCGTCTACCAGATGTCTCTAGACCATTTCACAAGATGTAAACAACACTGGTGCAGAAGCACTTCCTGTTTCAGTTTGTAACTGTTTTCTTTATTTCACATGTAAAGAAAACATCTTAAAGATGTTTGTTTAACTTTTTGATTCAGTTTTAAATTTTCTGTTGGTTGTATTTTATCCCAGCTTTTATGTAGTGTTAAAAAACTGAAACAGGAAGTGCTTCTGGACCGGTGTTGTTTACATCTTGTGAAATGGTCTATACCTCAAAGTGGTCAGTGTTTGTTAATTGGTGCAAAACCCGAAGTTTTCCACCCACAAGGAGCGGAGTAACGGAAGTACTTTCCTTCCTTCAAGAGATACTGGATAAGGACAGGTCCCCATTCACGCTTAGTCTATGTGGCGGCCATAGCAGTGTTTACAAAACCTGCATCTGGCCTGCCACTGGGGAAATCTGGTCATTCGTTTCCTAAAATGAGCCAAGAGGATGAATCTTCCCTGACCCCCCTCTATCCCCATGTGGGACCTTTCCATGGTGCTAGAAGCCCTGAAAGGAGCCCGATTCAAGCCGATCCAGACATCGAATATGAAACACTTGTCTTTCAAAACAGTGTTTCTCATGGCTCTTGCATCAGTAAAACACATAGGGGATCTGCAAGCGCTCTCAATAAGCGCAACATGTCTGGAATTTGGGCCTAACGACTCAAAAGTCATACTCAAACCAAGACACGGATCCGTGCCTAAATCCCTCAACACACCGTTTAGGGCCCAGGTTATCTCCCTGTCTGCCCTATACCGGTTCATAAGGAGGAGGAAAGCACAGGCCTCCTTTGCCCAGTTAGGGTGTTAAAGGCCTACATATCTCGCTCGTCTGTTTTCAAACAGACTGAGCAGCTTTTCGTTTTGTTCAGCGGTCGCGCTAAGGGCCTAGAAGCTTCGAAACAAACCCTATACAGATGGATAGTTGATACCATAGCAATGGCATACACTACAAAGGGACTTGAGTGCCCTTTAGATGGTAGAGCACACTCCACCAGAGGCATAGCCTCATCGTGGGCGTGGTCTAGTGGGATCTTTTCCAAGATATCTGGCGGCAGGCTGGGCCTCCCTGTCTACATTTATAAGGTTTTATAACCTATAAGTTCCCGCCTAACCAAATTGCTTGCTTGAGCACTGCTCAACGGGCTGTGAGTTTTTCCCAAGGCAAAATATTGCCCATACTGTCACTCAGTACTGGCCGAAGTTTTTCTCTTCACCCTGACTGCGTTCGACACTGTTATATGAATAGCCTTTCTTGTGGCAACACAATGAGCATGTGAGTTAAAGACACCTACAAAAAATGCCTTTTCAGAAGTGCTTCTGTGTCACCTCTGCAGTGCAGTGCTGGTATCATCCAAGGCAGGTTTGAAAACCCCAGTAAAATTGATAAAACTCACTAGATCTGCAATCTATATGCCAAAATGAATGACTGTTTTCAGTGATCAAACATATCAAGTATCAAACATGTGTTCATCTTCTATTTCATTCAAACTCACACCATTTATTTAGCCAATGTTATGTCTCACTTAGTCAGACAGCCCAAACAAACAGACAGATTGCAAATATCACAGATTGATAGATAATGTGTTTTACACATTATTTTAAAGGGCCACACGTATAATTATTTTACATTTACTGTCCACGATGATAATTAATGTATACAACTAATTCATCTTTATTAGCTATTATTAGTGTTTCCATGCCAGGTACTGATTGGTACTGCCATTGTAATGTGTTTTATCAAGACCGCTATTAATGTGCTGTTGGTGTTTAGTACCATCTAGCGTATGAAGAGTGGAATTGCAACTGAAGTTTATGTCTTATTTAGCCAATTCATTATTTACATCGTCTATATTGGATCATTGGTATTTCTATAATTCCATATATCTTTGAGTTACAATACCTTTTCGTAAATCCGTATATGTGAAATTTAATATGCTAATAACATTATTTTAACTCTCTAAATTCCTCTCCTTTCTCAGGGAGATTTATTTACTGAACAAAGCAAAGAAAATTTTAACACACTGAATGTATGTGTAGGAATCCACATTGTGAACAATAATAGATTACTTTTTATTATACTAGCCTACATTGTAGGCTTACTATCAGAAACATCCTTAATCGGAATCCTATCTGTTTAGTAACAATGGTAATTTCACTACGTGTAGAGAACTTTGTCAAATATTAAGTCAAGAATTAAGAAGCTTTTTTAATACAGCACCTGCCTTTATCACAGAGATCAATATCCAAATTGATCATAAACACTGATTAAGTTGTGTAATGCTACATTTAATACAAACTGTATTATATTGTACTATTATATTGTAAATGTACTATATTTCTGCATTTACCATCTTCTTAAACTAATTGTGATGGCCACTTTCTGACCACTTCTCCAGCACAGAGAGAGCAGTGACAGAACGATTCTGGTGCTCACATCTAAACAAACAGAAGCCCTACAATGACTAGCACCTTTTAATAGCTCCCATTGACATTCCCAGATCACAAAATGCTGTTTGTAAGGATGCTCAAACAGTTTAGACGTGATTACTTATGTTTTCCCTAGAAGGTGATTACTTTGCCACTCTTGGCAGCCATTGTCACATTCTGGTGCTTCCCATTCATGCAACCGGACCACAGGCACAAAGGAACGAAGTGCTCGATTGATGACAGTCCTCAGTGGGCCAAAGGAAGACATTAAAACTACTTGTATGGGGCTCTTTCAGGAGATTAACTTACTATGAGGGCTACCTGCCATGGACCCATTGCTTGCATTCATGAAGCCAGTACAAAGGCCTTTATTTTTTAGCCAAGGCCACAGCTGCATGAAAGCCTAGACTGAATAGGGTAATGACCACAAAAAACAACAAACCTCAAGTGTGTAAAAATAAAGTGTCTTCTTAGATGTAAGCCTCCTTTCAGAGGAAGGTGATTCCGCATTGAGAATAGCAAATAACTCCGGTCTAATTAATTTCAGAGGAGTGGTGTTGTAAGGAAAGACGGCATAAAGGAACAAAGTAGACTTTAATTAAATCTCCCTATCTGACAGGCGGCCCTGAAACATACACACATCACAAGGCCGGTCTAGCAGGAGGTGTCCGATTTGCTGTATGTCTGGGCCCCAAACATACGACAGATCGAGCACAAAGACTGCAGATGGAGACAGAACGGCATTACCGAAGATTTACACTGACTCGGCAGTTATAAAACATGAAAAAGAACAACAAATTTAAAGGAATTACGACGTTTCTGGATACATAACATAAAAAACAATCAATCTACCACATATTTGTTCAGCTATTTACATAAATACACTTAAAAAAAGTGATAATGATGTTGTAGTTGAGAGCACCAGAAGAAGAGCACCAAAGGGTTGATCAGCAGGATTAGTGAAGGTCACCCTTCACCTCGTTACACAAAGACTATATGGAGAGCTTTGTGCCAGCACTCAGAAGTCCATCAAAGCCCCATTCGCTCTGTCCATCTCTACCTCCTGGAGGGTGTGCGCGACCACCCTGGCCTCAAAGAAAACACTGCACACCATTTTGGACAATAGTGATAGTGTCTGTTTGAGAGCGAGAGAAAGGAGGGAGCGCCTCAGAGGCCAGTAAGAACGCATGTGTGTGCACATTGAGGTGAAATTACGCCATTATCTCATGGTTGTAGCCGAGAAAGCAAGGCGACTGAATAGAGTCTTCTTGAAGACACGCAGCACCACGTAGAGCGCACCAGAGGGAGGGCCCGGGCGCTTTGCTCGTGCTTACTGAGTGGAAATGCTCTTGCAGGTGTGCCATTGTATGAGTATGGGTGTGTGAGCGTTCCAGGGGAGTCTCGTTTCTGCTAATGTGTTTATCGCCAGTTGTTGTTTTTTTTGCCTGCTTGCCTCTCCTCCTGTCTACTTCCGCCGTCCCCTCAGGAACTGGTTGAAAAGAGAAAGCCTCTCTTGCACAGTTGGCTGGACCTCTTCTAATGAGTCAGACAGGCAGCGCTAGTCACCATTCAGACGCACAGACAGGTCAGAGAATGAGCAGAGAAGGAGGAAAAAATGGTGTGAGAGCAAGAACGTGACAGAAAGCAGGAAGCGGTGAATAGCATTCTACAGGAAGCACTAAAGGAGTTTGTATCCGTTTAGGCCCTAGGCCTAATTCGATCGGCCCGATTGGATGTATGCTGGATGAAGCTGTGGGTAACTATCTGTTTGCTTCTCTGTTGATATATGTAGCTTCCTGACTGGTAGCTCCTCCAGTAGTTTTAAAACATTGATCCAATGATACTCTACAATTAGGCCTAAAAGCAATGCCTAATACATTGACTGAAAAAATTCTAAACTTTAGCAGAATTCGAAGATAGAATTAAACAACTCTTTTGGATGACCTCCTAAACGTCAAAATAATTTAATATCAAAGTATTTGATCGACAACGATTCAAGTTATTAACGCTGCAGTTCTACACGTGGCCACTGGATGTCAGGGTTTGCTCACCCCAGAGGCGCGTCTGCTCGCAGCCCCTTGGGGAGTTTTAGCGAGCGCACATGGTGTGACAGCTTCCCTAGGAAGTTTGGGTGACATTTGCTTCACTTAATGACACAAGCTAATTAATCATTAGCGATCCCAGAGGTATTCCTTTTAGAGAGGCTTTGTCTGCCTGCTCCCAGCAGGAGGCCGCAGCCCCAACATGTTATGTATGCATATGTTTAATTGCCGTGTTCCACACTGAAGACATTTTAATTTTCTACTTTTTATAGGTTCTGATTGGACTCGAGGAGTTGTTCTCGATCGATTAAACTGAATCTCAATTTACACTCTTAAAAATAAATGTTCTTTATTGGCATTGATCATTCAGTGAAGAACGTTAACATCATGGAACCTTTCCATTGCACAAAAGGGTTCTTTATAAATATGCAATTTAAAAACATTCTTTTGATTATTAAATTGTTCTTCACACTAAGAAAAAAAAATGGTTATTTTAAGAATTAATTGCTGAAAGGTTCATTGTAGAACCCAAAGAACCTTTCAGCTATATGGCAATGCTGTGAAGAAGAAAAAAAACCTTTTAGAACCATTTTCAACCATAATATGCAGGGAAGAACTGACAGAAGATGGTTTACTAAACTTTGTTGTCATATCTCGGCCTAAAACATGACGTTTTGCTCTGTGAGGTTTGCTGAGTTGAGGCCATTAAAAGTTCATTCTAATCTTGAAAGAGGGTGCCAGAGACTCCAATCTGACTGAAACTAGAAATGTGTAAAAGCTATTAAAAATAGTTTGAATGTTCTAGGAGTTTCTCTCTTTATGAGTTATGGTGGAGGACTCAGCTCATTTGTGTATCTACGAGATAGGTAGCTGCATGGGTCTTAATATTTTCAATATGTTTCTATTATTTATCTCATAAGCTGGCAGTTTGTTAGGGTTGTTTTGGAGAGACCTGACCTGCTGGGGTTACATAGCTTTAAAGCACCATCCTTGACCTTGAAGAGACAGGTCAGTCATCCACCATAGTATATAGGCGCCGATCCCCGATGGCCGAGCACCCATGGAAAAAACAGAGATATTCATATTTAATATTAAGGATTAAAAAAAAAATCAAATGAGATTCGGGAACCTCTCTAAGTTGATTTGTGGATCTCACATCGGGTCCTGCCAGTTTGTACACATAATTCTACCATTATATTTAGCATTACAACATAAATATTTGATACCAAAGCTTGTGCTTTGTTTTTTTGTTGTTTGTTTTGCACAATGATACATTTCATTTGAAGTAACTGGGCACCCACTGGTAGAAACATAAATTGATGCCTAGAATGAACCATAGTGCTTGGTAGATATCGGCAAATCTCCCTTGCAGGCATGAGGGTTGTGTGTTATTTAGAACTGAATTGAGAATAAATTCCTGACTTTCAGTCGAAGAATGTATAATGCAGAATTGCAATTTGAATTGGAATGTATGAAAATAGAATTAAATAAATTAAACTTTTTTTTTCATTTGACAAATAAGTTTAAATCCTTTAAAAGTTTAAAGATGTATAGCCATAAATACTGGATGGATGGATAGAAAGATAGATTGATTGGTAGATTAAGTTTTCTGGTAAAATGCTGTTCAGAACTTTTCATCATACCTTTCTGTCTGCCCCCAAAAGAAGAAAACGTGTTTTCAATATGCTCACTCTGCAAAACTGGTAGAAGGGCTCATCAATAAATTAATTTTTTTAGCTTTGTAAGCAACCCCCCCTACTGATCATGGCATACTATGTCCAGCTGCTACTGGCAGCAGAAGAATGCCAACAAAACAATTAATCCAATTAATCAGTCATGTACTCTTTGTCTACTCTACACTTTTGAAGTTCGTGAACGAATTGCACATTTTGACTTTAATGTCAAGATTTTTCACAACTCCAAAAAGTTTTTTCCATACACTGTCGCCTTTTGGCATGTCTGCCATTTTGTGATTGTAGGGCCGAGACGCAGCGTTATTGTGCTCTGGCTCTATTACATGTGTGCTGCTATAGAAGAGAATGAATAATTCTCTTTCATAGCCATCTCATCATTAATACGAAACAAAGGAGAGCTAGGCCTTTCCCACTCTGCCAGGTGCCATTTAACATCACTTGGATGTACAAGGACTTCTTCATATCCACTTAAATCAGGGGAAGATTTCATTTCAGCACAGACAAAAAGTAATTAAGCCGCTAACCAACAACACTTTTAGGGCATTTTTCACCAAATAGCTTCAGTGGGTGGGGAAATTGCATTGGACATTAACGAATCTAATGAAGCACTTTTAAAAACAACAAGACTTGCTCACTTTATTATAGGCTACACAGAGAAGTTGATGTCCCAAAGGACATTATGCTAAGATGCATAATGCAATCCCAAAGTAAAATGCCATTTGATTTTTCAATTCACAAGTCAAAAAGTCAGCACTTCAAAAGTTCTTGATTTTACCTTTCTTCACTTCTCATTCATATCTATTCTTTTGGCATAATGGAGTCAAACCACACCTGGTGCCAACAACCTGACATGCCCTAAGTGTCTGTGAGCCCACCCGTGGCGAGCCGGATGGAGGCATTCAAACAAATCACCATATTCGAGGACCTGGAAGTTCTGCCGCCACAAGCACAGGAACACCTCATTCCCTGGAGAGCTTCGTCTGGAAGTTTTCAGTCCCTCCCCGTCTCCTCAGCCAATCATTGGGTCATCTTCAATTACGCGACGCTCGGGCACAACAAGGTGCGGTGCCTCAGAGTTACCTCCCCCCTCTAGGTTGTTTGTGCCCAGAAACATATTTAGACATGCACGCTACATGCGCTTACGTCTCAGCAGGAGGCCACCGTGAGACACATCAAGACGAGTAAGGCTTATCTCGAACAGTGGAGCCTACATGTCCCCGCATGACACACACAGTCAGCGAGCAAAGAGCCTGCTTATCAACGATGAATCAACATCATTGCCTGTCAAAAGTTCAATTTAAACTTGAAAGAGGCTGCCAGAGACTCCGATCCTGCTGATACTAGAAACATGTGAAGCAGTTATGAAATAGTTTGACACTTTGCAGAGCCCTTTCCGGCAGAGGCCTCCATTCACTCGGCATCTATCAAGCTTCATGCGTGAAATCACCTTTTGGAGTCAGCAAGTGGAAAAATTTGTAACGGAGCCCTGAAGGATAGCTTATTTACACAGTTGTTTATGGTTAATCAAAGTGCAGCAAACTTTCACTCTCTATGGCATTGCCGCCTTTTAGCAGTGGTTCTTTCAAGATATTGTGGGGTGGGGCATGGTGTTGGGTGTGATTCTCTATCTTTGGGAACCCCGCAATTACATCTGGCACAACTCTGCATGAAGTAACGCTTCATAAGCCTTTGTGCGACTGTGCTTTGAAGCGCCCGGGCCCTCTGTAAGTTGCCTTTTTGTCTCCCTCGTATCCCCCTTTCAACCCCCTCTCCCACCCATTGGAGACAGAAGACAGAATGCGATGTGTCGTCTTTTCTTGCCGCACAAAAGCTCAGTGCATTTGACACACCTTGGCCAGCACAAAGGATAAAAAGCGAGGCGAGGCTTGGACACGCAGGACGCCACTGCTAGGCCCGATAAAGACGCTTCAAAAAGTCGAGCCATGAGGAACCAGGGCCCTCTTCTTCTCCCTCTCTTTCTTTTTTCCTTAAGACCCTGCAGTGCCAAAGAAAGAAAGAAAGAAAGAAAGAAAGAAAGAAAGAAAGAAAGAAAGAAAGAAATATTAAAATTTCAGCCTTCATATTGATAGGCACATATCTGAATGCAAATAGAGTTGAATAATGGTAAAATTGGTTAACATGGGAATTCTGATGCACATGTGTATTCTTGAGTGTAGATGTGTGTATACAGAGATCAAATTTCCATTCAAGTTCAATAAAAACTGAAATCATCTATATTAGTCAGTCAGTGTTCACGAGGAAAACTAGGAATTTTTACTTTAAAGTCAGCATGAAATGAAACTTCACTTCATCTATTTTCTAAATGCATCTTATTGGTTTTATTGTGAACAATTAATCTGTGATGTTTAATATTTGAACTTTTTTGACCTTGTAATTTTTAGCCAAAATGTCAAAACTCTTGCGGTGAAACGCTGACGTCCATGCAAAGCTGGGTAGGTCTCTATTTACTTTTATAATCGTTATTACAAAGCAAACGGACTACATGAGTACTGTAAAATGTTGTATTTATTAGCAGCGTGTGCTAGCGTATCAACAACCGGTATGAGAACCGAAATCATAATCTAAAACATTATAAAACGGTCTAACGTTAACTAGTATAACTTCACACTTACAGTAAGGTTAGAAGTAAAAAAAGATGTGCTTGTTGATTTTTGCGGGGTTTAGCTGACTGAGGACGTCCCTACAGTTTAATCCAAACACGACACTTGTCACTGTCAGGATTTGACATCGGTTTAGGGAAGGGAAAAAACGGACACCCCCCTTCAACCTCTCTGGGAAACGTGTATCTGAGTTGCAAATGCCCGAGGCACAACGTTTAACCATATTTTGGATAAAACTTCGACGGTAATAGCCTGCCGAGACCAAAAATATGAGACGCCTGTGTTGAAAGTCAATGAAGCGCTGTGAAAAACTGTCGGACCTCTGTGGGAGCTGGTTCTTGGCTGGGCTGTGATTGGTCAATCTACATTCTAGGGCGTGGCTTAGCCAAAGGTGAATTGTCTGTAAGCTCACATTAATTTTTGAGTGCAACATCCACATGTCAAAATCCATTTATCATCAGCTGGACTGAAAGCTGGACATCACAATACTGGAAAAAAAGATGTCACTACTTCCAATACATCACAACTTAAAATTTTTTATCATGACAACATACTGGGAATGTCTTAATAACCCATTAATAAACATACTACATGTTTTGAAATTTAAAAATATAAGGATCGGGTTTAGGGTACAGGATTAAAATTTCAACAAAGTCAATGGAAAGTCACCACCATGATAAAAAGTGTGTTCTTTTTTTAATTGAAAGAATGGAATTGGGAAAACATGGCTGCCTCTAAAGTGTGGTTCATTTGCTGGCCTTTGACTAACCTGTATTCTGGACTCGGAGCCAGTGAACCATACTCTACACTACATTGCTGCCATCGATTGGTGGGACAGAGAGAAAAACTCTAGTTTACTGTAACGTTCTACACGATCAATCTGCCTGGCCTGTCAAACTCTCTCTAAGGGGGTCCCATCCAAAGACAGAGTGACATTGCGTGCTATCACATGCATCATGTGATTCATTATAGTCTACAGTGGAAAGCACAGTTTATCTTTGTGAATGTGTTTGTGTACATATGCATACATGCGTAGGGGAGGCCAGGGACTGCTTGGCATACTTATTACATTATATTCTTATCAGTATTTTGTAAATTTGTTTAAACAGCAAATTATCTTTACCTTTTAGGCTATCAGGAAAGGAGAGGAAAAACTATATGAACAATCTCAAGGTTTACATATTAAAGTAAAAGTTTCCTCAAAAAATAGCATTATGTGAAAATTAAGCTAATTTCATAATTACAATTTCATAAATTTCTCTTCCTGTCATTTCAATTTCAACTTCCTGTAGGTATGGGCGTTTGACAACCAATCCTCAAATTCTGAATTTTGAGTTCTGTCCATTGAACCAATTTCCCTCTGCGTATACAAAATTAATTGCTTCGGTGGCAAGAAAGGTCAACAGTGAATAATTGTTGGACTGTTCCAAAACTATTGTATGACATTTTATACTATGCTATTATTTACATTGTCCTTATATTATTATAATTACCTGCATGTGATTTCATCTGTAATTACAGCAATAATTACACAGTTGACCTATCCCTAACTTTACCCATATCCCACTTCAATAGCAGCACAAATGTTTTGCAATACCACATTAACACAATAAATACATTGTACATTGTGTTGATGTTAAGTATTATAGCACGTTTTTGACAATACTTTGTCTTAAAACCTATCATCACTACAAACTGCCGTTAAATTTTATATTTTATTGACTCTTCTTTTGTGTTGCTTGGAAAAATAGCATACAGGTTTAAAACAACAGGGGTGATTGACAGAATTAGTGACAATGAATTATAGTTTTTCTTTTTATTTAGTGCCTTTTAATTTACAGCCATGTTATTTCATAAGTTGATCTAACTGCTAAAAATTCAGTCAGATAAGATTTATCACTTTTTTTCTACTTCTAATTCCCCTCTCCCTCTTTTTCCCTGTCTTTCTCTCGGTCTCCCTCTTCTCAATTGAAACAGATGGCAATTTATGCTGAGCACAATCAGGACTATTCAGCGTTGGGTAGGCTGGTCCTCCCCACAGGAGTGAGGCCCAATCACAGTCCTAATGAACACATTGAGAGCTGTCTGCTCCAAATGAGTCCCAGTAGGAGCCGGCCCACAGGTACCCCCTGCCCGCTGGCATCACCACACACACACACACACACACACACACACACACACATGCACGCGTACTGGCACAAGGCAGCACAGAGCTTCTCTAGCAGCACTTAATTCAATCAAGATTCTTATCTCCAGCTGCCAGCATTCCAAAAGTGGAAGAAACAACAATAGGGATACAAGTTACATGCAGCAAGTTGTGGATTGACAGATCGTATTTGTACAAATGGGAACACGAATGAACAAATTCCATGGGACTCATGAGTGGAACTATCACATTTTCACATGTTCTTTCAGTCTCAATGCTGCATTTGGGTCAAGGACGTGACACTTTTTTTTGTCCCATCTTATTTATTCATTAAAATACAGATCAAAAATAATGACTAAAATGCATATGAGAATGTTTTTAATTTCAAATGTATGAAAAATTTGTGAGTTTGGTATAATATTGTATTATTATTTCTTTAAAAGAAAATTAGAGAGGACCCCTGTAGGCCCTTGTGACTTAATAAGTCGCTTAAAATGTCAGATAATGTGACCCTTTTATGTAAAAAAAAAAAAAACCCTGTTAATTGGATAATGTAAATTTCCTAATTAAATAAGGGTGGATTTTGTAATATATAGCCTTAAATTGTCACAAAACTGCTCCGAGACACAGAGATGAGGATCAAAACAGAGATATTAAAGGGAAATCCATAGACGTAATCCAATGTAGGTCCATGTAGTGGAGGCCTGGTCTAGTGTTGGAGGCAGTATAGGGGAGTGAAGCAGATCAGTGAAGCAGATCCACACTGCGGTCTGGGCAGGGAGAGGGTTTATTAATGACCTCAGTGGTTGCATCGGGGCAAACAGGAAACTCAGGAAAATACAATGGTTGTGTCAAGACTGGCAGAGAGTTCATTGACGACCTCTGTGATCATGATAGGACAGGCAGGGAACTCAAGTACAACCTCCGAGGTTGAGACAGGAAAGCCAGGGAGCTCACGGGGTTGGACCTAACACAGAACTGAGCTCTGGGGCTAGAGTGGGCTCAGGAGCCGACTCATGGGCTGGAGCCAGACTCACTCATATAGGGACCATCTTAATCACTTCACGAACAACGTTCATAACGACTGGAAACTGTGGCATGGCACCCGTGATGGCTGGAGACTCTGGCATGTTGTCCATAATGCCTGGAGACTCTGCCGTGGCCTCCATGATGTGAAGAGGCTCTGGCATGGCAGCAATGTTGTGAAGAGGCTCAGGTCTTGGGAACACCGAGTGCACAGGACTTGCCACCATCAGAGCTTAACAAAATAAATTAGATACAGCTGTAAGCAATCAGGAATGATGAGTCCAGGCAGATTGTTCTTGGAAATGTAGTCCATGTAGGAAGTGACAATGGTCTGGAGAAGAGTACCCTCTGGTGGATATGCAGGGCCCTCTAACTGGTGACCGTGACAAATTTCAAATACTGTTTTAAACGGTTTTAAAGTGAAAACCATAAACTGTAAAATGTAAAATTATTCCGGCACTATTCTTTTTATCTGGAAATTTTCTACATCATATGAAACCAACATTAATTCAAAAAACGTAATAAATGTTTTAAACTAGATTTTCCGATTTCTTTATTACATTCCTCATTGACCCATTTACAGTTACTTTGCTACTCTAGGTTTTTACAAAATTTTAGCATGTTGGCTTGCTCTCTACCTGTCTTCCATATGCAGAGTGGTGTATCAAATCACAATATTTTTTTTTCAGGAAAATCACAATTCAAGATTTTATCACAATTCTTATTCATGTCAAGTGACTGAGCTGAGCAGGACAGCCAAAATAATTTCCCTATTTTAAAAACAAAACCTTGCAAGATAACACAATAAATAATAAAAAGAATGGCTTTTGGCCAAAGTGCCGAATATAGAGATCTTTGTTATTAAAAAATAAGAACAAAGATACATTACATATAAACAACATAATATACAATATACAGTGATTTATTTTTTTCAGTAAGTCTATTTAAGTCTATATAAGCCTATTGAATGAACAATTATAAAAATAAAACACTATACAACATTCACTGTACAAATTATACATTGAATATTATTAAATCTACTTTATTAAAGTTATTTAATCAAGAACAGTGAGTGATTTTTCCCTATTTTGTTGTTGTGTTAACATTACAGGGATAATCCACAAAAAAAAAAAAAAAAAAAAAAACTCTTTCAAGTTGTTTTAAACTTGAATGAGTTTCTTTCTTCTTTTGAACTTAAAAGTTATTTTGAAACCACTCAGTCTGGTCCCCAGTGACTTCTATAGTAGACTATTTTTTCCTACTATAGAAGTCAATGGGGACACGCAACTGTTTGGTAATCCACATTCTTCAAAATGCTTTTGTGTTTAGCACAACAATTACATTAATACAGGTTCGGAACAACATTAGAGTGAGTAAATAATGTAAAAAAAAAAGTAAAAAATTTTCATTTTTGGAAACTCTTACATTTTCACTTTCCCTTTATACTCATACTATCATACTATTAGGCTGCTGTCACTTTAAGACCATAGACATATAATGTACAGACACTCATCAGATTTTCTCCTAACTGTTTAATTTCACTTTAGACATAACCAATTGTGTTTATGTTGTGTTACATTGTGTGTTTTTCACAGTATTCGGGCAATCAGATGTGAAAGATAACAGTCCAGTAATCAGACACAGTTTGACAGGCTATTAGTGTGCACGTGCTTCAGGTGTATACACTCAGAAAATGCGCATTTCAGATGCGCAGTGCTTTCATTTTCGGTTTTCAATTCGATCAAGTGTTTTATATGTTCTCTCGATTGGATTATGAAAGGAATAAACCTCCCCTAATCAGATTGAAATTTTGGGTCGATTAAGGTATTTGGGTACATAACCTGTAACGTTAGCCTATAGCCGACAGCTGTTCTGTCTGCCCAGCGCTTCCGCCAGGCCGCTTGTGTGTGTGTGTTTGTGTGTGTCCGCGTCCATACCTTTAGACATACTGCCAGTCTCTGTTCAGAATCGATTGGTTCACGGAAAATTTTTAATATGTGGCTCCAGAACCGCAAGCAAAGCATCAAACTTTTCCACTGACATTCTGAAGTAAATTTTGAATCGCTCGGGATAAATTCGCAACTCCTTGATACTTGGCGCAATTTCAGGATTGGATGGACCAAATATTTTTTCGTTCTTCTCTTTTCAATAAGAGAGAAGGCAACAAAATTATCCTCACCGCTTGACAAATCCATTTAGCATTTTTGTGGGGTTTTTTTCGCAAAGGTTTCTGTGCGTTACAAATTTTTAGGCTGACGAACACGAAAAAAAAAAAAACGCATACGAAAATTTTGTACTCAGTGTGCAATGGCCTTAACTCTACTGCTGAGTTAACATGTGACGTGGTTGTACATCGAGTTGTACGGTACAGGCTCCAGAACTGCAACTGATATAATGCACTGTAGCAAGATATTTCTTAAATAGCAGATCGTGGAGACATTTTATTCATCCATGATCAAAAATTGGTGATATCGCACACCCCGATATGCTAGTACTGTATAAATTGGAAATTCCAGCCTGGTCTCATTGTTAATACGTAGCTATTTTACGTTTTTGCAAAGATAGAAAACGTACTTTTTAGTACGTTTGGATAGATGCTGAAACGTATAATATAGACGTATCTGCAACATTTAAACGTAACATTATTACGTTTTTACAGCTACAAAACGTAAACTATTTACGTATATTCTATATCATAAAGATATCTGGATAATTTCCCTTTTTACTATTTTATAGATAAATGTAAGATCCCGTAACCCTAATCCCAAACCTAAACATACCCATTTTATACTTAATATAAAAAAGGATAAAACGTAACGGACAGGTGTTGGGAAAGGGCAGTTTTATTAACAATATAGCATTAAAATATATTTTGAGCCACCTACTCCTACCCCTAAACCTACCATAACAATTCCTTAAAACTACGTAAAAAACTACAATTATGAAGAAAAACATAACTAACAGACAAGTATAATCACAATAATTTATTTATTGCGAAAATGTCAAAACCGATACCAAAAGCCGTTCACATGACGAAGCGTTGCAGTCGCAGTCTTCTCTCTGGCAGTATTGTAATAGTTTTGTATGAAGTACAGAGCAGAAATTAAATTACTAATGAAAATGTTAATCCGGCTTCGGTTGGTTCGCGCTTCTCCATTTCAAAATTCAAATGAACTAAACTAACCAACCGTCTACAGTCCTTCATGTCGCAAACTGTGACGAAGCAGGGAAGAGCCAATGAACGTTTGATATCGCTGCCGTAAAAGATGACGTATGGGCGCAATATTTGAATTTGAATTCATCACCAGCGCGGCCCGGGGTTTGACATAACGTTACGGTCGCTGCTGAGAATCTATCACGACTGGATAAGAGGCTGAAATCGCTGAATTAGGAGTTGTTTCTTGCAAACAACTATGGATTCTAAAGATTTGGATTACATCAAACTAATAAAATTGATGTCTTTTGTGAATTTTTGTTGTGTTTTATAGGAGAAAACGCTTTATGTGTCTCAAGGTAAATAAACTATTACAAAATGGTTGAACGAGTAACGTTAAAGAATGTATATTTTTTAAGGTTTTATAGTGTATTGTTTAACACCATGCATGCGAAACGAGCAAAATGTTAATATTTATTAGTATTATATCAATAATGCGACTGAAAACCTCATTAATAAGACAGTGGGATGCAATAGAGTCAAAACATAATGCTACGATATTAATATGCATAAATTGTGATACGTACAATGTGTACGTCGGTGGATTTGTTCATACGTAAATAAATTACGTTTTTGTGCTGTCAATACGTAAATATTTTACGTTTTAGTACTGTAAATACGTCAGTATTATACGTTTCTGCGCATATAAAACGTAATTATATATACGTATGATAGAACGACACTTTACGTACACATACATACGTATTCTCATGAGATCACGTTCAGCCGAAATTCATGTGGTCGGTCTCTGTTGCAGACACACTTCTCCCATCTGTCAGTCTGGCTGCATGTATGTCTGTGTGTGTGGGATGCTTTGCCTTTCTTGTGCTCCTTTGACTCGCCAATTTATTTCACCGCATACAGGCTTCAACAAGAAGAAACTCCCTCCAACATGCAGAAACACAAAGACAGGAGAGCAGATCCCACACTGAGTGGTCGAGATCCCTCACACATCAATCACTCTTACACATTTGCCTCTTCTTGTGCGTCCATCACAGAGGTTGACGGAAGTGCTGCCCCTCGCTCTACCGCAATCTGCACCTGAAGAGCTTGTGGGTAAAGCCTGGTGCCTTCTGTCGCATGTCAAAACCCCACTGGGCCTGCAGGACTGAGGAAGTGCAAATATCCTCTAATGGCCTTGATGCAGATGGATGCGTCCATGACAATAGCCCCCGTGCTGGTGCTTTTTGTCAGCAGCCAGTAGCAAGGCCATCACAATGACTCTGCAGAATTATGCATGCAGAGAGGTGTCTTTCTCATGCTAAAGGGCGCCGAGAATGGACGTCCCAGGCCTTTTTCTCTTAACATGTCTTAGAAGTCTTAAAGGGACTTCTGTTGGGACAATGTGTGAGGGGTCAATTTTGGGCTTACCCCTCGACTAACATCTTGTTTGAAGAATGGTTGGTGTTTTTTTTCAAAGATTGGCAAGGTGGATGAGTCAGGGAAGTTGGTGACTGACGTTGTGTGGCACTGTAGCATTTAATAGCTTCCCCTTTGGTCCCCTGAACAGAAAGGTTCCGCTCTAACCAGAGGTTACGTAATGAAAATCACACCTGTCTTTGTGTGGCGTTTCTGTTCAAATAGCGGGGTAAATGGGATCCTCCTGACTCACAGCAGGGTTGTGCGCTTGTGTCTTCAGCCGGCCAGGCTTCATGGTGCCCTGTAGAGTGTGGTCAGTGCAGTCGCGTGTTTTCGCAGTAATATAAAACCAGGAAGCCTTTGAAACCTAATGAAAGCCTCTGGAGAGGGAGGTTGGCGGTCCTGCGTCACCAGGACACTCGGAGTGTTTTGTTCAGACTCCCCGTGGTAGGTCAAAGACTTGGACACTTGGACCTTCTGCAGCTGCGGGGTTCGTACCGGTCTTCTTGTGAGCAGCCCACGGGATCCGATCCGTGCTTAACGCTGATCCTAACCAAAGCTGCAGGACTGATTGATTTGTAATTTATTACAACAACTGAATGCATGTCTTTACACTTCATTATATCTAGTTTTATTATAAAAGCATCCTGCAAATGTGACTTGGTTTCACATAAATTAGACTTTCAATTCTGACTCTATTTCTCATAATTTTTAAATCTCACAATTATGACTTTTACATCTCATAGTATGACTTTATATACTGCAAATGTGGCTTTGTCTTTTATGACTTTACTTCCCATAATATGACTTAATATCTCAAAATGTCACTTAATTCTTATCTCAATTTTTTAACCGCTAAGGTGGAATGTTAAAATAAATAAGAAAGAGAGTATTATTTTTCATAGAGTTTCTGGCAATTTTGTAAACACTGTTGCTACATGTGTAAAAGAGGAGCAGCGTGTTCTTGATTAGAGGTCCAGCAGTCGAAGCAGAAAGGGAAGATTACAAAACACCTCTCTTGCACTTTCAGATAGGCTTAGCATTTACAAGCTAACACGATGGCACACACTGTGGTATTCACACACATAATAAGGATGCTGTTGTATTTGTTATATAAAAAAAGGAGGGCCAGGGACGATGCAAGGCCAATTTTGTCTTTGAACAGTGGAAAATCCAATCTCGTGTTATTTTGACACACTTCCAAAGTTTATGGATTTTCCTGTGTGGTAAAATTGCGTATAAAAGATTTTACTGGCACACCTTGTGTGAAACAAACGTTGCAATGTTTGCACAATGCTGGTGTCCTCATGTGAGGTCTGGCCCCAGGTGGTAACTTCTGAGAACTGCATCATTAAGCTACAGTAAATTAAAAGCTGACTGTGATTTTTCCTGTACTTGTCTGAAACGTTTTTTTTTTTCCCTGTCACTTTGCTGTTTAATAAGATAATGGCTCAGTTAACAACAAACACAACAGACACAATTAATTAGTTAATATATAACATAGCAGATGCATATGTTTCATGCAACAATATTATGTGTATTAAAAGTCCAATAAGTGACTAATGTAAAGAAATATTAATGAAAATTATAATTAGAAGGTGTCAAATTGTGACCAGTCATTATTTTTCCAAGCACCCATTCTTGATCTTTGCTTATCTTTTGCAAGATTCTCCTGTTTTTTTAAGACATTTTGTCAGATTAAAACCGTCTGCCTCCGGTTATTTGGAGACCCACAGGTATCTGTGGAGATGATGGAAGTCTGCAGGCCTGATCTCTCCATATCTATGCTAATATTGGTGAAAAAAGGCTCTGTTGAAGTTTAGGCACTGACTTTATCTTATCACTGTATCATACTCTGCATGGGAGCATAGCTGCATGCTGCTATAAGTGCTGACAGTCTCCTTTACTTTCATCAAGAAACATTATGTACTGGTATTGCCCTTATGGGTTTTTATTTTTATTTTCATTTTGAATTTTTTTTTAGCTGACGCTTTTATCCAAAGTGACTTACAATTGCTATATTATGTCAGAGGTCGCACGCCTCTGGAGCAACTAGGGGTTAAGTGTCTTGCTCAGGGACACGTTGGTGTCTCACCGTGGATTCGACCCTGGGTCTCTCACACCAAAGGCATGTGTCTTATCCACTGCGCCATCATCACCCCATTTTAAACGTACACTTAAATGTACATTTATCAAGGTTTTCTCCGACTACATTTAAAAAAAAAAAAAAAAAACATGACCTGGTCTGTAGTCCAGACAGTAAATCTGGGTCAGTCTAACCCCATCTAACCCCCTGCTTGTTCCTTTAGCCTCTTTGTCTTCTTTTAACCCTTCTGCCCCAGCATGATCATTTCTTATCATGTATTTTTTGTTTAATCCACCCCTCCCCCTGACAACTAGGCTGCCCACTCCATCCCCAACCCCCCAAACCCAACCCAGGAAAGCCCAGAGATGCTGCACAATTGGCGGATGTCTCCTCGCCATCCTCGGAATTCCATCCGGGGGTGATCATGCACCCCTCTGTCCCTCACAGGCTAAGATCTGACCATCCTGCCCCAGTCGTGCACACACATTATAAATAATGAATGCATTAGCATGCATGTCTTTTTAGGGATGTGTCTGCTGGGGTAGGGGGAGGGTTTATTCCTTAATTCATTATTAATCTACTTCGTGAGCTAAAAGGAGTCTGCCTGCTGCCTGTGCCTGTAGGCCTCGGCTAAACCCTACTTTAGGGGGTCTTGCTTGCTGCAGCTTAAACATCCCCCCCTCTTCTTTTCACTATCCTCATCGTCCAGCTAAAACCCATCCTTACCTCCTGTCCCATCCCGCTCATTCCACCCGTCTTCCCCTTATTTCTCAATCTGGTGCTCATCTATTTAAGTAGCGTTTTATAGGAACAGGTACTGATTGTTTGGGAGACAGCTGGCTGATTTGGCAGAGGAGGGGCTACCTAGATACAGTGTCTGCGTTTCAGCTTTCTATCACACAGTCTAGAGGTTTTTTTGTTGTTGTTGTTGTTGTTGTTGTTAAAGCTGAACTGATAGCCGGAAGCCTATTGACTTTGAAGTCGCTGTTAGTGCCATTTGGTTTGAATGAGGGGATGGGGGCGGGGTTATCTGATGGTTAGAGGGCTTACAATCCCTCTGTTTTGATCATAGAGGAATGATGTCCCATATATTGGGGGGTGCATAAGGATACATGCTATTTTTAAACTTGATTACAGCACAATTATACAGCATATCTTGGTGTTGTGATGCTGAAATAATGAAATGAATGAGCATTTGCCTGAATGTGTCGGCATGATTGTAAGATGAGATTAAGACCGTTATCTCAATGAAACAAAATGGTATTCTACAAATTTTATTGATGTTTTACACTGATAATGTTTTCAGGATATGCTTTCTGACTGGCTGACTGTGTGTGTGTGTGTGTGTGTGTGTGTGTTCCTCTCATGCCACTAGGGTGCACTGCTTGCTATGAGCCACGTCCAATAATAGCACCTCATCCCATATCCATAGTTAGAGAGATAGAAAATGTGCAGTCACACACATCCAGTCACTTTGTAGAATGTAAACAATTTCTGTTCATGCTAACATGCATACTACTCCTCCTTGCGCCCAGAAACCAGATATCAGCTTCCCCTTGCCATCTAAAATGAACATACATAATCTCGTTTCCTTGAAACACCATGATACTCATGATAAATATAACTGACCCAGATAACAAAAATATCAAAATGAGACAAATATCACAGTGTGAGCTACACTTTCATTCTTGCATGTATTTTTG